>JAODAL010015815.1:0-82616 GCA_025379985.1 Phyllomedusa bahiana
TACCTTGAGGAGGCGGAGCAAGAAGCCATACAAAAAAAAACCCCTGGTTCCTCAAACGCATTGCATAATGACTCCAAGAAGACGTGAATATTGTCACTCAGAATCACTGGGTCCCCTCTATCCCAAAGGGGTATGGCCCTACAAACACCACTTTTGCTCGTTCAGTGGGGTACTGATTCGCCATTAATTCCAAATGGATGGTGCACTGGCTGATGAACCCCCTGCAGGCTTGAGGGTTCCCATTGAACCATGGTGGCAAAGGGAGGTTTAGCTTGGGGCCAAGACACACCATCAGAGCCAAAACCTCTGGACTTTCCACAGGTAGTGATGAAGGTGGAGCAGCAGGTAACTGGGCTGTGAGCTTTTGCATCATAGCGGCCAGCTGGTCAATCTGTTGACTCTGTCTTGCGATGGTCATCGTGACATCCCGGATATCTGTCAGGGGCACTCTGGCGGAATCCATGGCCAGATCTTATTGTAACGGAGGCTAAGATGTGGATTCTCTGGACCACCGCAAATGAAGGAGGTATCCTCCCAGTTCTCACCAAAGCCTGCTGCAAGGCAGGCTGGACTTGCTGAAATGGGAGACTACTAGGTCATTACCTCTGACATGACTTACTGTGGCAGCCAGGGTGCAGCATGGTACAGAATCAGATGGCAAACTTGTAGTCTGGGACAGGCAGAAAGGTCACAGAAGGCAGCAGAGAAACATGGCAAAGGACAGAGGCAAGGGTAAAAATACAAGGCAAGAGAGAAACACTTATAGAACACTTTCTCTAAGGCACAAGGTACAATAAATCTGGAAAGGGGGCACAGGAAGTGGCCAGAGGATATAGGGTCAGCACCTCAGTGCCTGGCAATTAGCGAAATGCTGGTGCATGGCCCCCTTAAATTTTATTGAGCCACAGCTTCCATCCCCCTCCATGGGCAGAGAGCCGGGGGCCAGTTTCACGGAAGTAAGTCGAGCCAGAGCAGAAAATTCTTTTTACTTGACTTTAAAAAAAATTTTACACCAGTTCCCTTTTTATTTTTTTTTTAAAACCAAAATTTCTGGGTTTGGTTTTTATTTTTTAATTTTTTTTTCTAGAGGTTTAGGACATTTAAAAATGCAAGAAAAAAGAGAATGTTACAAATGAAAAATGCCACAAAAGCATGCATGAAGGCAGCCAAAATTTGATGTTCAACAAAGACTGGATTTCCTCATTTGTCAAGAAGCGCTGACAGATGGAATGAAATGGACAATGACACCTGTTAAGCTCATTGTTTGTCTGAAAAATCCTTATGGTAATGAACACTACACATTGCTGCATTTTTTCGCTATATTCAGTTCCAATACACTGAATCAGCTCCAGTTTTTGAAAATCTTAAACATTAGAATGCGTGTTTTGCTATATGGAAAACATTAAGGATCTGGAACAAATGTGTGATTAATCTCAGTCTTTGTAATGTTCCAGGAGCTCTATCTCATCCCTATTTGGTCCCTTAGTTATGCCCATTACTATCTATCTATCTATCTATCTATCTATCTATCTATCTATCTATCTATCGTATAAATATATGTATATATGTATATATGTTTAGGATAAAAAGGTAAACAAATTAAATATATAGTCTATATCTGTACATATCTATAACTATCTATATCTATCTATGTATGTATATCTATCCCAAATGGATGTGTCCCAGACCAAGGCTTCACCCGACAGAAGACTAACTACAAATGCCACTTATGCTTGTTCAGTGGGGAACTGGTTCGTCATTAATTCCAGATGGCTGGTGAACCTCCTGCAGGCTTGAGGGTTCCCGTTGAACCTTGGTGGCAAAGGTAGGTATAACTTGGGGCCAAGGCATGCCATCAGAACCAAAGGCGCTGGACTTGATGCAGATGGTGATGAAGGTGGTGTGGCAGGTAGCCAGGCTGCGAGCTAATGCATCATGGCAACCAGCTGGTCAATCTGTTGACTCTGTCTTGTGATGGTCATCATGACAACCCGGATATCTGACAGGGGCACCCTGGCAGAATCCAGGGCCGGATCTAACTGTAATGGCTGGCTAGGATGTGGATTCTCTGGACCACCGCAAGTGATGATATAAGCCACGCCAGGGAGCGGAGTCTAAGTATCCTCCAAGGTTTCACCAAGTTTTCACCAAAGCCTGCCACAGTAGGTACATATAGATAGATAGATAGATATATAAAGATATAAAAATTTTCATATATATTCATTTGTTTAACTTTTTATCCTAAACAGTCAGTACGAGATTTAAATTAGAACACCTTCACAAATGTGGAACTATGATTTTCAGTATACCATAAGGTACATATGTTATGCATTACTAATGTTTAAATGAATCCACAGTGGTATGGTGTGGTCTTGTGTATACATGCAATGCAAATCTTCACTCATTTCATCAGCTTCACCTTCTCTGCTGAAGCTGATGAGTGAAGTATTGTTCACTCTTTGCCACTGTTTCCTGGTATAATATAAACAGTTTTTAAAAGCAGCACCTGTTTTGTGTTTCTTCAGTACCTCTGAGGGAAATAGACCAACCAACACAGAATGGATTTTTTAATAGTCTGTCCCATTGAAATCATACTATCAGACCTTCCAATCACCAACCAGAGAAAATATAGGATTAAAGGGGTTTTGCCAAAAAGTAAAATTGACGTGGGAAGCTTGGAAATTTAATAATAAACATTTTCACCATTCATCATTATTAAAAAGTCTGTCCCATTTTCGTTTTAGCTGCTACTTCAGTGATCCATAGTGTACAGCTCAGCTCCAGATGATTGAAGTTTCTCGGTCTTGCCACCAGGGCCGGGACGACGGGTAGGCAGAGGTAGGCGTTCGCCTAGAGCGCCTACCTCTGCCTATCCCTAAGGGGCGCAGGCAGGGCCCCGAAGTCGCCGGGCTGCAGGCCGCTGCCGTGGGCGGTCTCTTTGAGCGCTTCTGTGGAGCAGAGAGCGAGCGCTCCCTGCCCCGCAGACAGTGTCAGGCCCACTCAACGGAGGATCGCTGGATCCTCCGTAAGCGGCGGGCCGACACAGCGGGGCCCCGGTTCAAGCGCTGAGACCCCCGGCGGCCCAATGTGGCTCAGCTGGCAGTGTCACGATGAAGTGAGGGCATCGCGACGCTGCCTGTCCTCGGGCACACAGCGCGTCGTAGGCCGTGCGCCCAAGGAGCTGCCGGAGGAGTGCGCGGCCGGGATAGAAGAGGAGCGCGCGGCCTGCCTGTGGCCCCTATACGCCTGCCTGAGCCCCCATCTGCCTGCCTGAGCCCCCCTCCGCTTGCCTGTGGCCCCCATACGACTGCCTGGGGCCCATACGCCTGCCTGTGGCCCTATACGCCTGCCTGAGCCCCCCTATATGCCTGCCTGAGCCCCCTATACGCCTGCCTGTGGCCCCTATACGCCTGCCTGTGGCCCCTATATGCCTGCCTGTGGTCCCATACGCCTGCCTGTGGCCCCATAGGCCTGCCTGTGGCCCCTATACGCCTGCCTGTGGCCCCCTAATCCCTGCCTGTGGCCCCCATATGCCTGCCTGGGGCCCCCATATGCATGCCTGAGCCCCTAGCTATATACCTGCCTGAGCCCCTATGTACCTGTCTTTTGTATAGAAAAGGTTGCACACCAATATTTCAATTATTAATTTATCAAAAACTTTATTGAGTAACATAATAATCGTCCGGCTTCATAAAAACAGGGTCAACATTTTTCCAAAATAGTTAGATTCAAATATATTGTACGTTTCGGTCCCTAAATGGACCTTTTTCAACCGAATCTTTTACAAGTTTTTTACATTTCTTATTGAATTTTCTGTTATCTTATAACACCTGCAGCATGTTGAAATGTAGCGTGGATGGAGCCGGAGGTGAAATTGTCCCTGTTTTTTCAGTTCTATTGCAATCACTGCGTGTCAGTGTTCCCAAAAACCGGCATAACTTATCCCTATAACGTTTAAATAGTTTTATTGAGGTCCGTGCGTCTGTTTGCCACAGCTCAGTTGTACGCATATTGTATTATAAATATTTTATAGTAAATTGCGCCTGTTGTCAGTGGTGCGAAGACCGCCATATTAATCCATATAACATTTAAATACTCTTATTGCAGTCTGTGCGTGTGTTTATCGCATAGAGCTCAGTTGTACGCATATTGTTTTATACATATTTTATAGTAAATTACACCTGTTGTCAGTGGTGTGAAGACCGCCATACTAATCCATATAACATTTAAATACTCTTATTGCAGTTCGTGCGTCTGTCTGTCGCATAGAGTCAGTTACCAATTTTTTTATCATATTTTATGTAAATTAGCCCGTTTCAGTGCTGCGAAGGCCGCTATATTAATCCATATAACATTTAAATATTTTTTTGAAGCCCGTGCATGTGTTTGTCGTACACTCAGTTGTACGCATTTTGTTTTAACATATTTTTAGTAATTACCCCTGTTGTCAGGGGTGCGGGGCCCGCCATGTAATAAATATAACCCTTTAAAAACTCTTATTGCGTCTGTGCGTCTGTTTGGCGCATAGAGCCCAGTTGTACGCTATTGTGTTTACATTTTATATTAAATTACGCCTTTGTCAGTGGTGGCAAAACCCCCTATATAATCCTATAACTTTTTAATACTTCTATTTCCCCAAGCTCTCATTTTGGCGTAATGTGCATTTGTACGATAGTTTGTTGAAAACTATAAAATCTGCCCTACGGGGCGTTGTAAATCTCAGGGACTGAAGGAAGAACACTTTGATTTTGTGCTAGGGGTTCTTCCACCGGGCCCCTTTTTCACAGATTTTTGATAGAAACAATTCTGTTTCTAATCCTTTTGGCTGTTAAAAATTAGAGGGTTTTAAGAATAGCGGGTTTTTTGCCGTTTTCAATAAGAGATGTCAAACATTTTTCCCCTTTTAAATTTTTATCTTTTGAACTGGAGCGAATTGCAGGGGGAAAGCGAGCAAAGGGGTGTAGGAATGGAGGGAAGAGACGGGGAAAAAGGGCTCTTTCAAGTGCTGGCGACAACAGCAAACGAGGGTCGTCGGTTGCGGCCCCGTCAGGCCTGTTTCATCGCTGGGTCGGTGCCCCCGGGTGAATTTTAGTAACAAACAGCGCGCCAATCTGTTCTTCATTGGGTTAATGCAACCTGCACCAGCAGTTTCCCTCCTTGTCCCCCATCAGGGAAACAAATTCTCATCATCATCGCAGCCCCGTCCAACATGAAGCGAAGCGCCCCAAATGTCACCTCATGTACCCACCACTGTGGAAACCCATTTTCTGAAGACCTTTTTGATGAAAAAAGGGGGTTTGGGGTATTTTGGATTTCAAAAGATAAAGGGGCCCAAAGAGGTATTTTTTCCCTTGGCCCAATCGCTGATCCATCGGGGAGGGGGAGAAGGAAGCCAGCAATGGGGCAAAAATCCCGGGCGGGGGGCAACGTTTGCAGGCCTTGCTTTTACCCGCAGTCCAGGATGTAAAATGTCGGGACGAGAAAGCACCGTTTTGATGATGATGTGATGATGACAACTTTGCGGATTCCAACGGGGTCTTTTCAGCAGAATTTGCTTGCAAGGCTTCATACTGGAACGAGGGGGAGACGAGGGGGGTAGTGTCAGTAGGGTCCCCCTCAAAAAGGAGATGGCGGTCCCCCAGGTCCCTGAGATTATTCTGCCGCCTGATCACCATCGAAAGGTCCAGGCCTTTCTCAACCCGGGGGCCTTTTTTTCGATAAACCTCTGATTCACCAGCGTGTCATATGCCCCCTTTGTCGTAAACGCATAAATAAGGAAGAATCTTGGGTATTTAACCACCCCCAACATGTGTAGTCAATGCAGCGAATGCATGATTTGAAATGGAGGGAACACTTGGCGAAAAAGGCCAACCGATTCGGGCTTCCCCCATTGTCACACCCCTGTACGGGGTTTTTGGAAGCCGTCAACAAAAGGTCAGGAGCGGGGATGGCTCTTCGCATGAACCGAGGCGGGCTGGGTAAAAAGTGGGTGCAATAGGGTGAAATTCCTGGCCCCCCTTTAAGATGGGTAGGCGGGCCACCCCTTGTCTGGCACACGTCATAAATCTCATGCCTGAAATTTTTAAAGCTCTACCGGTTTGGGGAGCACATTTTCGGTTTGTACCTGCTTTGTCCTGGGGCTGCGTTACAGCGTAAACTCGGCCCCCCCTTCAACCGTCTCATTGCTGATGTGGAAACACGCTGATACCCACCTCCACAGCTCCCGCGATGTGGAAGCAGCGCAATGCCCTTTCCCGTAGATGTGACACATGGCCCTGACAACACGGGGGCGGACCTGGGGTATGACCCACCGAGAGTGGAGGCGGGGGAAAAAGAGTTCTGCACCACCCTTTTGGAGTTTTGAAGAAGCCACCAAATTGGTTTCAGTGCGGACAATGCCTTGTAAGCATGAGCATTGTGGTGACTTGTTCTAAAACAATGCGGGACACCTAAAACAGCGGGTCCCCCCAGCGACGGAGGAGGAGCACACAGATGGGACACAGCCCCTTTCTCTCCATCAAACCCAAAAGGGCCCCGCCCGTTTCACACTTTTTTTGGTCTTCTTAGGTGGTATTTGGGGCCGGGTAGTGCAAGGGGGGCCCCTCAGTTTTTCGGGTACAGCTTGAGGCAAGTCAGGGCTGTGTCAAGGCAAAGAGGAAGCGGGGAGGGAGGATGGGGGTTTTCCTGGACACCAACGTTATGATTCCCTGCCTTGGAAAAGAGGTTGGCAGGATTTGAGGGGAGGGGGAAATGGGAAGATCATTTTTGCTAGTGCTCCCGCCCAGGGTTTGGGGAAATCAAGGCTCCTCTCTCACAGAGTGCTGGATGCTCCATTCCCTCCAACATGACCCTTGCATTGGACCCCAAAATAACAACAGTTTCGGGGTGGCCCCCTCCTCAACCCTCGTAAAAAGCAAAAACCAGCACTTTCTTCCACCCACCAAATAGAGAAAAAATGGGGGAATTGGAGACCGGTGTTTGAAACTGGAGACATCTGTTGCATCTGCTTCCGTTTTCAAATGTCACGGTGGAACAACATCGCAATGGGGACGAGTAAGTGTCAAGTATCCGCAGCAGCGGGCATTGTGGCAAAACCCAAGGGGGTGCCCTTGGCAACCCTTATTTTCCCCTCATAAGATGAATGCAGGGCCACATAAACAACGAGACGGGTTTTAAAATCGTGGTGCAGTATCTGGCCTCAACACCAAATGTTTTTGGATTGTTCCGGACCCAATCGACTTCTGAGTATCCAAAATGGATGAATGGCCCCAATCGCTGCCACGCCATGAGGGTTGGTTTCCCGCCCAGGGCATATCTGGCGGGCTTTCACACCTGGAGGAGTCATTACAGAAAAAAACATCCCGGGAAATTGGGGGGGGAAACTATCAGAGATCCAATGCCTGAATCATGATAACTGGATCATTTTACTTTCATTTTTCGATGAAACAGGCGGGATTATGCTGATGTTGTGGCCCCAATTGCTGAGGGCACCGATTAGTTGCCGGTTACTTTTACATTCCTCTTCAAAAAAATTTTCCTCTTTAATTTTTTTTTTAAAATGATCATTTCTTTAAAGCAATTTTTTTTTCTCAGTTCCCCCAAAAAGGCATTTTGGGGGGTTTTGCGGTGAGGGGGACTGTAAAAAAACACCAATTTACACGGTTTCATGAAAAAACCATATTCCATTTACTCACTTTTTCATTAAAATTTTTTGCATGTAATGGTTTTGGGGGCATTGTCGTGATTACGCTATAAAAAGGTCTTTGGAAAAAGAAATGTGGCTTCTGTTTTAATTTTTGGGGGATGTTTTCTGTGAAAAAACAGCTATCCCAAGGTCCTATTCTAAAAAATGTGGTTTCTATCAACATTTGCTCTTCACAATTGTCAAAAGTGGCCCAAAGGGGCCGTTTTTAATTTTGGGGGGCATGTTGCTGTGAAAAAAACAGCTATTCTACAGGTCCTATTAAAAAAATTTGGTTTTTTAACGACATTTCTTCTTTACAATTGTCAGAGTGGCCCAAAGGGGCATGTTTTGATTTTTTTTGGGCTTTGCTGTGAAATACAGCTATTCTACAGGTCCTTTATAAAAAAAATGGTTTTTAACGAATTTTTTCTTTTCAATTTTCAACAGTGGTGAAGGGTCATGTTTTTAATTTTATGGGCATGGTGCTGTCAAAAAAAGGAATAGGTAGGACACGTTTAAAGGAACATATTGCAAAATGACTTGTTTTTGCAAGATCTTTAACTCCCCGTGTGAGAAACCATTTAATACAATTAAAAAAAAAAAGGAAACAAAGAGGGGGGGGGATTTTCCCTCCTATTTTTTTAAAAAATTGCTTTTTGAATTAATACTAAAAAACTTGCATGTACAAAATAGTGATAAAAAATTCACCCCTTTAAATTGTACAAGGGAGGTACAGGAAGACTTTTAAAAGATTAGGTTTTTCAGAGGAGATGGGGTATGGAACATTCGCCACCCCAAGAAGAGGACAATTTCCTCCAAAAAACGTTTAGTAAAACGAGAAAAAGGGAAAGCCAAGAAAAAAGGGGACTTGGGTGGAAAAAGGAGAATCAACCACCCGCATTTCCCCAAATGAAGCTCAATTGGGCCGCATTCATCGGAGGGCAAGCGCTCTCTAGAGGCGAAATTTCTGAAGATTCCCAGGTTTGACTGTGTTCTGAGGAAGGTTTTTGGGGGTCTTAGTTCACACTTTCCCCCTTTCCCAAAATTTCTTCAATGACTGTTTTTATTGCGCGTCTAAGGGTTTTTTTGCCGTTTAATAGATGCGGACGGGCCCGCCTGGCTTACCGCACCACTTAACTCGGCCCTGCTAGGAACCTGGTGATCCCCGTTTTTCAGCCTCACACCCTTGATCGGGAATTTTCCTTCAACCACTTGACAGTAGAATGCGAATTTTCAGAAGGCCCCGTTACTATTGGGGAATCTGTTTCGTTTGCTTCACTTCTAAAGTCCGGGGGAACAATGTACCAGTAGAAAGCAAGTACCCCTTTGCCCCAGCGTATTGGAAAACTATTTTTTTTAATTAGTTTTTTTTTATTTTTGGAAATTTTCTGCAGATGGGTTTTAAAGGGCCCCCGTGGGGGTTTTTGGGGCATGCTGGTTACAGGATATGGTAGTCAATGTCCATTTCACTAAAATACTGCTTCAAAGATCTTTCCTTCCCGTACTTTTTTAAACTGTGGGTCAACAGGTTTAAGGGTCATGCTCACCAGGGAAAATATAGTCAATACAGTTCAACTAAAATGGGGTTTTAAAACTCCTTTTTCTGGCACTTTTTAATCTGGGGTCGCAGGTTTTTAGGTCTGCTGCGTACAGGGGAAAGGTAAGTAATGTCCAGTTCAACTAAAAAGGAGTTCAAAGACTTCTTTTTCGCACTTTTAATCTGTGGGGCATGCGATTTATGGGTATGCTGGGGTCCAGGACAGGTATAGTCAATGTCCAGTTCAACTAAAATTGTGGTTCAAAGATCCTTTTTCCAGCCTTTTAATTTGGGGTATGCGGGTTTTGGGGCATGCGGGGGTAAGGCAGCATAGTCAATACCCAGTTCAACTAAAATGGGGGTTGATAGACTCCTTTTTCCGGCACTTTTTTAAACGTGGTTTAACAGGGTTTAGGGGCATGTGTTGGTACGGACAGGGGTATCAATGTCCAGTTTAAGAAAATGTGGTTTAAATAAAATGCTTTTGGCACTTTTTAAATTTTTGGGGTTTCAGGTTTAAGGGGTTTTCTTTTGGTAAAGACGGATAGTGAATAGTCTGTCATTTTTTTTCTGTGACTTTGTTGCCTAATTTCTTGCCCAAGATGTGCACATATCAGTTTACTGTTTTGGGGTTTTGATTCCAGCTTCTCCACCCCTGTTTGGGTGTAGAAGAAGCTGTTGTTCCTCCCCCCTAGACTTCAATGGTCATCGGGGATAAATTTTTATCGGGGTATCGACTATCGGGTGATAATTGCAATTCGATATCGATCCGATAACAATAGTTGACACAATCCTCTTTACTATTACCAATCCCCCCTCGGTTTTAAATCCCCATGGGGGGATGGTGGGTAAAGGGGGGTATGGGGCGTCAATGACAGGGGTTTTACATGTTTGGTGAGGGTTGTATTTTGTGTTTGCACTAGGCCCCAAAGGGGTGGAGGAGGAAAGGCCACAGTTCAGGCACAGTGTCCTGGGGGGAGACAGAAAACAACCCCGGGATTTTTGGGGGGGCTCTGGCCTTTCTCCATTCACTCACCTCCAAAACTTTTAAATTGGGTTCATTTGACTATCGGCCCCAAAGTAGCATCATTTCTAAAATTTGAATGGGCATTGTGGGGGTGCAGTTAGAGTTTTTAAATAAATTGTTTTTTTATTTTTTTTTGTGTTATTTTTTTCCATATAATTCCCAGTGATAGTAATGGAGGTGTCTGTCAGATACCTCCATTAATAACACTCAGGCTTGGTGTCAGCCTGTTGCAGTTTTTGTCACCCCAAGGTCGACACTAACCCAGTGTCACTATTACCCCAATACCCAATGTGAGGGTCTGCTTCTGGGGTGGTTGCAGGCTGGTAGCTGTTAGTTTTACCTTAGCTGGTTATGGAAATTGGTAGGGACCCCACGTTGTTTATTTTTTTCAAAAATCATTTATTTATTGAGAATCCTAAAGTGGGAACCTCCTGTAATCATTAAAGTGGATGCCCGAGTGCAGATTCTTACTAAATAAATACGACGTGGAGTCCTCCCCATTTTCCATAACCAGCCAGGGTAAAACCGACAGCTGCAGCCTGATACTATCAGAATGGGAAGAACCATCGATACTGGTCTTTTCCCATTCTAAAAGTACCAGTCTGCAGCTGGAATTAGAGGGTCCGCTTTTGACGGTTACCGGCTTTTCCCAGTACCCCTGGGGCATTGGGTCCTGGTGTAATGGTGACATGGGGTTAGTGTCAGCCTTGGGGTGACGAAAAACACAGCTGGCTGACACCAAGCCCCAGAGATAGGAATGGAGAGGCGTCATCCAGATACCGCCATTACTATCACTGGAATTATATGGAAAAAAAAACACAGAAAAATAAAAAAACACTTTATTTAAATAAACACTCCCCGACACCCGCCCTCATTAAACATTTTATTAAAGAAATGGACACAACGCTGTTCGACATAGTCCAAAAGGGAAACCTGTAAAAAAACAACGACCCTACAAATGAGACATCACCCAGTTTTCCTGGACACCTGCTGTGGGGATATCACCCAGCTTTAGAGGATGTAGAATAATCTATTCAGTGCACGAGAAAGCTGTGTGACATCCTTACAGCAGGCGTCCAGGAAAGCTCGGTGCCCGCTGTGGAGGATGAGTGTTACCCAGCTTTCCGGGATGCTGAATAGCCTGTTCAGTGCCTTAGAAAGCAGGGTGACATTCGCAAAGCAGGTGTCCAGGAAAACTGAGCGGAACCCATCCCACACAACAGGCACTTAGCTTTCCTGGATACCTGGTGTGGAGGGATGTCACCCAGCTTTCCCACATGCTGGATAGATTATTCAGCAGCTGGGAAAGCTGGGTGACATGGTTCACAGCAAGTGCCCAAGAAAGCTGAGTGCCTGCTGTGGGGGATGGGTGCCACTCAGCTTTCGTGGACACTGGATAGCCCATGCAGCATGTGGGAAAGCTGGGTAGGTCTTGGGGAAGGGAAGGAAACAGTGTGGGGGGGAAGGAAGGGAAACAGTGTGGGGGCAAGGTAGGCAAGGGTGTGTGAGAAACGGGTCAGGGAGAGAGAGGGGGGTTGAGTAGGGGGTCAAGTAGGGAGGGGAGGTTTGGGGAGGGTCAAGTGGAGGTCTGGAAGGGTGATGGGGGGACAGAGGGAGAGGGAGCCGAGTTGGGGGACAGAGATGAAGGGGGGGCCAAGTTGAGTGTCAGGGAGTGAGGGGGGCTGAGTTTGGTGTCAGGTAGCGAGGGGGTCAAGTTGGAGGACAGGGAGGGAGAGGAGGCTGAGTTGGGAGAGTTGGAGGGGGGGCTGAGTTGGGGGACAGGGAGAGAGGGAGGCCGTGTTGGAGGACAGGGAGGGAGAGGGGGCTGAGTTGGGGGACAGGGAGGGAGAGGGGGCCGAGTTGGGGGTCAGGAGGGGGGGCGAGCGGGGGGGGACAGGGAGGGAGGGGCATGATATTGGAGGGAGAGGGAGACTGGGGGACAGGGAGGGAGTGATGCTTACCTCCCTGCTACTGCCTCTGGCACCCGTAGTTACACTGAACAGTGTGAGAGGGCGGGGCCAGGCCACTGCAGCCAGTGATGTCAGGGGAGAGCGTCTCTATGACACTTCCCCTGCGTCCCTGTTCTCCAGTATTGTACGCATGTGATGGAGAGAGCTCCCTGATAGGCGGCCGGTGACTGTGGACACTGTTTGTGTGTCCTGTTGGTGCGCAGTGAACTGCATAGTGCATTCCCAGTGATTCAGGGCACATGCCCTGGCTACCCGGGGCATCCCCTAAAAATCGGGATTCCTCTCTGCCGTCCCGGGACAGCGGGACAAAGGTCCCAAATCGTGATTGTCCCGCCAAAATCGGGACAGTTGGGAGGTATGTTATAGTACATCATCACTTCCTCCTCTTTCCTCATTCTCCCATTGCTTCTGTGACCATGCTGATCTGCAGTATTTTGGCCAGTAGTGCCTTTGTTAGTTTTAGTTTACTAGTCATACAGTGGGTAGGGAAAGTATTGAGACACCTTTACATTTTTTCACTCTTTGTTTCATTGCAGCCATTTGGTAAGATCAAAAAAGTTAATTTTTTTGGCTCTTTAATGTACACTCTGCACCCCATCTAGAAAGGAAAAAAACAGAAACGTAGATATTTTTGCAAATTTATTAAGCAAGAAAAACTGACATGGTCATAAGTATTCAGACCCTTTGCTGTGACACTCATATTTAACTCACATGCTGTCCATTTCCTTCTGATCTTCCTTGAGATGGTTATACTCCTTCATATTCCAGCTGTGTTTAATTAAACTGATTGGACTTGATTAGGAAAGGCACACACCTGTCTATCTAAGACCTCAAAGAGCTCAGAGACAGAATTGTGGCAAGGCATAGATCTGGCCAAGGTTACAAAATTATTTCTGCAGCACTCAAAGTTCCTAAGAGCACAGTGGCCTCCATAATCCTTAAATAGAAGAAGTTTGGGACGACCACAACTTTTCCTCGACCTGGCCGTACAGCCAAACTAAGCAATCATGAGAGAAGAGGCTTGGTGGGAGAGGTAAAGATCACTGTGGCTGAGCTCCAGAGATGCAGAAGGGAGATGGGAGAAAGTTCCACAAAGTCAACTATCACTGCAGCCCTCCACCAGTCGGGGCTTTATGGCAGAGTGTACCGACAGAAGCCTCTCCTTTGTGCAAGACATCTGAAACCCCGCATACAGTTTGCAAAAAAAATACATGATGGACTCCCGGGCTATGAGAAATAAGATTCTCTGGTCTGATGAGATGAAGATCAAACTTTTTGGTGTTAATTTTAAGCGGTATGTGTGGAGAAAACCAGGCACTGCTCATCACCTGCCCAATACAATCCCAACAGTGAGACATGGTGGTGGCAGCATCATGCTATGGGGGTGTATTTCAAAAGCAGTGACAGGACAACTGGTTGCAATTGAAGGAAAGATGAATGCAGCCAAGTACAAAGATATCCTGGATGAAAACCTCTTCCAGAGTGCTCTGGACCTCAGACTGAGCCGAGGGTTCTTCTTCCAACAAGACAATGACCCTAAGCACACAGCTAAAATAACAAAGCAGTGGCTTCAGAACAACTCTGACCATTCTTGACTGAACCAGCCAGAGCCTCGACCTAAACCCAAATGAGCATCTCTGGAGAGACTTGAAAATGGCTGTCCACCAACGTTCACCATTCAACCTGAGGGAAATGGAGAGGATTTGCAAGGAAGAATGGCAGAGGATCTCTGAACTCAGGTGTGAAAAAACTTGTTACATCATTCCCAAAAAGACTCATGGCTCTACTAGCTCAAAAGGGTGCTTCTACTCAATACTGAACAAAGGGTCTGAATTCTTAAGACCATGTGATATTTCAGTATTTCTTGTTTAATAAATTTGCAAAAATATCTACATTTCTGTTATTTTCTTTCAAGATGGGGTGCAAAGTGTACATTAAAGAGAAAAAATTAACTTTTGAGATCTTACGAATTGGCTGCAATGAAACGTACCCACTGTATGTCATAGCCTGCCAGCCAGCGGCAAGCATAAAATGAGATAAAATATATCGCTGACACATTTCAAATTTCCTAGTTTTTAGTCATATCCTAACTAAGAATTAGGACGTTTGAACTACATCAGCAATACATTTTGGGGGACATGTATGAAAACTGCCTTGGTCTAAGACTTTTTTTGTTGCCCATAGCAACCAATCAGAGTGCCCCTCTTATTTTTTCAGAGCGCTATATGAAATGAAAGGGGAACTCTGATTGGTTGCTATGGGCCAAGACAGTTTTCATACATATCCCCCTTTGTCTCTATTAATATGATGTCACATTTTTATGGCATGAATAGGAGTTTTATTATTTGGCCTGTGAATGAAGGTTTACAGGATTTTGAGTGTGCAAGACATATCTGCTACAGTTACCAGGGTGGTTTTCTGTGCAATCCCATGTACTGAATGGAGTGCTTAGGTAGCTTTTCCTTTGTTCTTCTTTATACTAAATATTACCACCACTCTGGGTAACATCTTTAAACCGTGACTGACTGTTACCACCACACTTTGAATATTACTACTGAACAGTGATTGGGTAACACCACTGTACTGTTACTAAATAATACCAACATACTATGCCTTAATAACTCCACCAAACCATGAGTGAATATTACTAGCATACTCCATATTGTTGATGTAAAAAACCACTGTACTAAGACTGAATACATTGATCATTTTTTTGGCTCCATGTTTTTTTTGGTGTAGCACATGCCCACTCTATTCCCAAACCCTTATCCTAACATCCAGTTGTGTAATGTCACCCCCAACATTATAGGCTGTTCAAAGGGTATCTGTTTCCAGTAGTGTGTAAAATACTTACACACCATCTGATTAGGCTGCTCTTTGATGATAAAATATGTAGGTTGTTAAGGTCATGGTCCCTACCCACGGTGCAGGGGCTGAAACCAAGGTTACGGCAGTCTGTGGTGATCATTGGAGCAGCAGTCAGAAGCCATGCTGTTGCAATACGCACCACACCATACAATGAGGACAGAGACATTGATTGCTTCACTACCTCTCTCAGGGAGACAAGTATGAAGGAAGGTGCTTCGAAGTGAATGTCGGTCTCTTTTCAGTGTAAAATGCGCCTATGATAAAAAGTGGTTTTTGTGTGTTTTAAAAATAGTACTAAAGTCATCCGCCTCGCAATTTTTGGGCGCAAAGGAATTAGCCGTTAAAAATGCACCTAACATGTATAATTTCTATAGATGGAAATAAAAGAAAAGTCATTAGAATAATGTGAGTAAATAGAACATGGTATGATTTGTTGTGGCCCACGATCCCAGAAGCCCTGTGGTGTGGGGTTTTTGTGTATGAAATAAGTGGGGAAAATAAATGTAATGTATTAAAAATTTAAAAATGTAAAGATCGAAAACTAATCAGTGGGTTTTTTAATGTAAAATTTTTTTAGATTCTTTTAAATTTTTAAAAAATTTATAGGGAATTTTTTTGATTTTTTTTATTTGGGGGGGGAAAAAAAATTTTTAAATATTTAAAAGATTTTCAAAAACACTAGTCTGTTTAAAATTTGCCAATGAACACCTGGATGATTCTGTGAGTGATTGGGAGAAGGTGCTGTGGTCAGATGAAACAAAGGTCCAGCACATTTTCCCTCATTTTCTTTAGAAAGGCAGTGGTTGTCTTGGAGGTGTGTCTGGGGATGTTATTATATTGAAATACTGCCTGTCAGCCCAGTTTCTCAAGAGAGGGGATCATGCTCTGCTTCAGTATGTCACAATACATGTTGGCATTTATTATTCCCTCAATGAACTGTAGCTCCTCATAGCTGGCAGCATGCGGCCCCAAACCATGACACTCCCACCATCATGCTTGATTGTAGACAAGACTCACTTGTCTTTGTACTCCTCACGTGGTTGCCGCCACACACGTGACACCATCTGAATCAAGAAGTTTATATTGGTCTCATCAGATCACAGGACATGTTTTCAGTAGTCTGCTTGTGTTCAGCAAACTGTTTATGGGCTTTCTTGTCCATCATGTTTAGAAGAGGCTTCCTTCTGGGACGACAGCCATGTAAACCATTTTGCGTACAGTGTGAGCACTAACAGTCTGACCTTGCACCCCTTTAACCTCTGCAGCAATATACTAACAAGTCACATGACACAAATGTGGGAAAATTACAAATTGGGCACAATTTGCCTATTTTCACTTAGAGGTCTACTCCAGTTTAGACATTGATGTCTGTCTAGAGAGTTACTTTGAGGTCACCCCAAATTTACACTGTTATCAAATTGTCATATTTTCAGTGTTGTCCCATGAAAATATATAATACAATATTGACAAAAATGTGAGGGGTGTACTTACTTTTGTGAGATGCTGGTGCATGTATATTGTATGTAAGTTTATTTTTATGTATGTGCATATGAATTTGAGAAAGTGCATATGAGTTTATCTGTGTTGGACACATAGCATTAAACTTACAAAAATTACATTACACATATTGCACATATTAAATGAACATATTGCAGTAACTTATAGGAACACCTGTAGGCAATAGCAAAGGTAATGAAAAAAAAGTACAGGACACTGATAAAATGTGGTTCTATAAACAAATGAGAGGTACCTTTGGGAGAATACTATAGAGCTCAGCTGGAGTGTAGCTACATTTTGTGGTTATGTTGGAAAGACTCTGATCATAATTACACAATGTAACCCATTATTGGAATGTTATGTAATAACACTGGACTTCCTCCAAAATATATCCTCTAGTACTTAACAAAAACTATATAGAGTCACAGAACTTCCTCATTGATGGTATAACTTACACTAAGTGCATACACATCTACAATTTAAAGCATATGTAGCAGGATCAGTCTACACACAAAAATTCCAGGTCTAATCATCAAATGAATCCGAATGTTAAGAAGAGGCCCTCTTTGTAGACTTGGGCGTTCTACCTGTTAATCTCAAGCAGGAACAGAGCACAGAATGTATGCAGAAGGCACATCTCTATACTATCATATTAATATAGCTTTAGTTTGTAATATTGAAGACATTTTGATAAAGGCTTCAGTTGTAAAGGCTAAGTGTGTTGCAATTTATATATTACCAGAATAAATTGAAGGAACCATTATTTTTAGTGCTGTCATATCTCTGATTTTTTTTTTTTTGCAATTTTAAAATATATTCTATGGTTGATATTCGAACACCCAAAATCACATTTATGTATACATTCAAAACCATAAAAATATTTTTTGGAATGATAGTAGAAATAATTATTAATTAGAGTGCAAGATTTGTGGTGGACACTATCAAAAGAAGAAATCAGGTTCTGAGGAATGATGGTGGGATTAAAGCACAAATGTTTAACTAGGGATTATAATAGGTCTTCACAGCACAGAATTTTGGTAGTTTTTTCAGTGGATTCACTATTTTGATTCAACTGAAAAACCGACCGTAGCCTTGTTGTGTAGCCATCATTAGAAAATCCGTGCTATAATACTATACAGAACAGATTTTTTACTGAGGGAAACCAAAAATGAAAAATTTCTGGAGGAATATAGAACGTTGGATACCCACAGCCCTAACGTACTGAGCCGCTGGGAATCCCAAATCTGACTGCTGTTTTTTGCACAAAAATTGACAGTACGGCATCGTCCAGCAAAGTGAAAATGCTTTCAGATTTTGGATGGCTTTTTCACGTTGCTGTGTAAATCTAGCCTTAAAATGATGTGTTTATTGGCAAATTTACATATATAGAAATTGTGAATGAATCTCATTGTCCAGAAACTTATGCAGCATGGGAAAATTCTGGGAAGTTCAGATTATGAAGGATATAAGTCTTAGGTTTTTGGCAGAACATAGAGCACAGGAAGATTGGTAGAGAGAGAAAAGGGAGGAAATATAGGGAGATGGATGGAGTGTATGGAGCTTGGTGGATGAGATTAATAAATTAAATTATGTTCTTAAGTGTATTGATACCAAGTGTGGTCATTGGTACAGGGTAGAATCATCAATGTAGCGGTTGGACACAAAGATAAATTTTGTTGCTGCAAGTTTTGTTTTTTCCACAGTAAGAAGAGGGTGGATTATGAAGATATTTATGAGATGCAGGTAACATGAACATGTAGGTGATTTAATGTAGGGAGGAAACTACAGGTCTGAGTCAAACATAATTTCAGACAGTGAATTTGCTGCATAGGATTTATCAAAGTAACAAATGCTGAAATGGAAATGCAAGGTTTAGGTAGGCTAGTAGATGATACAAATACAAGAAGTTAATTTTTATAAGATTCAATTTTAGATACAGAGAATAGATCATGTTAGAAACCATTGAGAGACAATTACTGGTGTTTTGTAGTAGTTCAGTGTTGGTGAACTTTAACACCTTAAAGGGGTTGTATCACTACGAAGATCATAGTTTAAGGGGACCAAAAATCTCAGCATGTCCGTCCTTGATTACCATTAGCAAAGCGCTTTGGTTTAAGAGAATGGGCTGCTTATCTGTGCTAAGCAATGGTGTTTGAGCCCAGATCAGCTGAGCGTTCTATCCCGCCCAGGTCGCAAACGAAAACACACAGGCAAAAGCAGTGTCGGACTGGGGGGTCTGGGGCCCACAGGGGAAATGATCTCGGGGGCCCACCCTACTGTACATGAAAATATTACCGGCCTCTCAGACATAAACGCGCCCATTTTACCACATAATACAGTGTGCAAAACAGAACTATATTGTGTAGTACAATAGCAAGAGAGTCACACATATGTTAGTCTAACATATCATAGACACAGGGCTAAGTAGCTCCATCCATATCCCCCTCCACCCACATACATTATCCCCCTCCACCCACATACACTATCCATACATATCCCCTCCACCCACATACAATATCCCCCTCCACCCACATACAATATCCCCTCCACCCACATACATTATCCCCTCCACCAAATACAATATCCCCCACCATGTTTCCCTTGGTCATGCCCCTCACCACCTTATAAAATAAACACCAGCAAGAAAGTAAAAGTGTGACTCCTATCACAGGGTCAGGTGTTCCCTCACTCTTACAATCAGGGACACATGTGCGCTGCCACTATACCCGCGCCAATATAACTTACAACATATAGAGACCACATAGCGGTCAGACACCAGCTCAGGTATAACCTACAACACCGCCATATAGAGACCACATAGAGGTCAGACACCAGCTCAGGTATAACCTACAACACCGCCATATAGAGACCACATAGTGGTCAGACACCAGCTCAGGTATAATCTACAACACCGCCTTTATAGAACCACATAGAGATCAGACACCAGCTCAGGAAATAACCTACACACCCATATAGAGACCACATAGAGGTCAGACACCTGCTAAGGTCACCATCACATTACAATATAAAAAATAACCCTTGATGTCAGGGACTCACCAGAGACGTCTGAGTCATTCTCTTCTCTCATGAGTCGTTCCGATTCCCTTTTCTTCTGCATCTGTTCCACACCGCCAGGGATGACTTGTCCCGGCCCACAACTCATCCCTGCAGAAATTACACAAAAATATCCTGAATCCTCAATTTTCCGCATTTCTTTACTATTCCCACCACTGTTACAAACTACCCAGGGGTGGGAGAGCGGGTACAAGCCTAGTATCCTAAGGGTTTGGAGGGTGGGGAGAGGCCACAGGTAACTAGATAGGCCCTATTTAGGTAGGTAGACCTCCACTGGATAAGTTGCTAGGCCACCCCCAGGTAGGTTGGGTGGGTACCTAGCCACAGGTGGGTAGGTAAATAGCCCCCAGGTAGATAAGCAGGCCCCAGTTATGCAAGTTGAAGGCTACAGTTATGTTATGGACCCCAGTTAGTTAGCTGTAGGTGGGTTTTGGGTGGACCCCAGTTAGGTAGGCTGTAGGTAGTTAGGGTCCCCTTTAAATAGGCTGCAAGCAGTTAGGGACCCCCTTTAGGTACTATACAGGCAGTTAGGGGTCTCCTTTAGGTAGTATACAGACAGTTAGGGGGTCTCCTTTAGGTAGTATACAGGCAGTTAAGGGTCTCCTTTAAGTAGTCTACAGGGAGTTTTGGGGCCTCCTTTAGGTAGTGTGCGGAAGTCAGGGCCCCCCTTTAGCTTTCTCGTAGGTAGTCAGAGCCCCCTTATGTTAGGTAGCCAGGGCCCCCCTTTTAGTCAGGGCCCCCTGTAGGTAGCCAAACCCCCCTTGGTAGTCAGGGCCCCTGTAGGTAGCCAGACCCCCTTTTAGTCGGGGGCCCCCTATAGGTAGTGGGGGGCCCTCTTTTAGGTAATCAGGGCCCCTCTGTAGGTAGTCAGGGCCCCCTTAAGATTGCCAGAGCTCCCCTGTAGGTACGGGCCCTCCCCCGTAGTCAGGGCCCCCCTGTAGGTAGCCAGGGCCCATGTAGGTAGCCCCGGGGTCCCCATGTAGGGTGGCCAGGGCCCCCGTAAAGGTAGCCAGGGCCCCCCCTTGTGGCCAGGGCCCCCCCTCGTCCCCAGGGCCCCACTTGTTGCCAGGGCACCCCCTAGTTGCCAGCCCCCCCCCCCCCCCCTTGTAGTCAGGGGCCCCCCTTGTAGTCAGAGCCCCCCTAGTACAGTGTCCCCCCAGTAGCCAGAGCCCCCCCCCTGTAGCCAGAGCCCCCCTTTGTAGCCCCGATCCCCCCCCTAGTAGCCAGTCTCCCGCTAGTAGCCAGGCCCCCCTTTGTAGCCGTGACCCCTAGTACCAGACCCCCTTAGCCAGTGTCCCCCTTAGCCCAGCGTTCCCCCCCGTGCCAGGGCCCCCCTTAGTCAGTGTCCCCCAGTGCCAGAGCCCCTTAGCCAGTTCCCCCTTTGGTAGCCAGAGCCCCCCTTAGCCAGTGTCCCCCCAATAGTACCCCGGCCCCCCATAGCCAGTGTCCCCCATAGTAGCCAGGCCCCCCTTAGCCAGTGTCCCCCATAGTAGCCAGGGCCCCCCTTGATCCCGGGCCCCCTTGCTTTCCCCCCCATAGTAGCCAGAGCCCCCCTTAGCCAGGGTCCCCCCATAGTAGCCAGGGCCCCCCTTAGCCAGGGCCCCCCCATAGTAGCCAGGGCCCCCCTTAGCCCGTGTCCCCCCCATAGTAGCCACCGCCCCCCTTAGCCATTGCCCCCCCATAGTAGCCAGAGCCCCCTTACCAGTGCCCCCCCATAGTAGCCGGGCCCCCCCCGGTCCCCCCCATGTAGCCATTGTCCCCCCCCATAGTAGCCTCTGCCCCCCTTAGCCAGTGTCCCCCCCATTAAATAGCCAGAAGCCCC
This sequence comes from Phyllomedusa bahiana, assembly GCA_025379985.1. NCBI lineage: Eukaryota > Metazoa > Chordata > Amphibia > Anura > Hylidae > Phyllomedusa > Phyllomedusa bahiana. The sequence continues at coordinate 21,481 of JAODAL010015815.1, forward strand.
CTTAGCCAGTCTCCCCCATAGTAGCCAGTGTCCCCTTGCCCTGTCCCCCAAGTAGCGGCCCCCTTAGCCAGTGCCCCCCCCCCTATACCGGGCCCCCTTAGCCAGTGTCCCCCTCAGTAGCCAGAGCCCCCCTTAGCCAGTGTCCCCCCCATAGTAAGGCCCCGAGCCCCCTTTAGCCAGTGCCCCCCCATCGTAGCCAGGGCCCCCTTAGCCAGTGTCCCCCCATGTAGCCGAGCCCCCCTTTAGCCCGTTGTCCCCCCCCATAGTAGCCCAGCCCCCCCTTAGCCAGTGTCCCCCCCATAGTAGGGAGGGGCCCCCTTAGCCAGTGTCCCCCCATAGTAGCAGAGCCCCCCTGTGGTAGTTTAAAAAAAAAAAACACCATTTAATCACTTACTGCTCCCGGGGTCCGGCCCCGCTCCTGGAATCCCGGCTCTCGTGCTTTCCGACCAGCTCCGTTATGCGCCCTGCATTTGGCGGGCCCCGGTGAAGTGACGTCACCCCCGCGCCTACGTCGCAGTAGGGGCCGGCGCCCGGCAGGCTGAAGCTAGTGCTTCACCTGCCGGGAGATCAGCGGAGGCAGCGCTAGTGGCGCTGTGCTTCCCCCTTACCCAGCGCAGCCCTTTGGAGTCGGGGCATTAGTCCCCAACTCCCGGGCCCGTCTCTAGGCTCGGACGGGGTCCCGGGCGTTCAGGACCGGATTTTCAAAAGGACGGGCCCCCGGGGGGGGCGAGGCACTGCCTCCGGAGGCCCACAGCGGCTTTGGGGCCACGGGGGATTCCCCCGGTCCCCCGGCGGGCCCCGTCCGAGCCTGGGCAAAAGAAAAGGGATGAATCAGTCGCGGAAGGACGCGCAGGGGATTATGACCCGCGCGCAGCCCCGGGCGAGAGAAGAGAGCACACATGCAGTCCCGTAAAAAAAAGAAACACAGCGTTCCATAAATCTCGTCCCTCCAAAACCATAAAAACTTTTTGGACAGATGCTGTCTCCACATAAACCCTTGTAGCAATGTGCTTCCCTGTAAACACAAACATTTAAACATTAGTTTTGTTTTGCAGTTTGTAAGGTTTAGAGGTGTAAACCCTCTGCAGGCCCACAATCCACTGGTGAAGAGAGACCAGAGAAGAATCTCCCATCTTTCCCAGAGTCCTGATGTCTGCCCATCCAATACCTAATGTATGTGGGGAGGCAAAGAATTTAGATAAACTATCAAGTTACACTAAACTCTTTACTTCCAATGATTTCCCAAAGACAGCTGAGACTTTCCTTTCTCCCAGTCACACAGAATGAATCCTCACATGCGCATTTTGGGGACATGTCTGCAGAGAGTGAAGATACACCCTGCTGGGAGGAGAAACACATCCTTCCATTTCACAAGCTCTGCTTGGCAGCCAGCAAAAAACATTGTCAACTGCTGTCACAAGACAAACCCTATAATGACGCAGCCAGTTTTGGGACCAAAAGACTGAGCCCCATTTTTGTGGGAATAACTTCTAGACACTTCTAGATACTTTTACCTATCCGTGTGATTCAGAGACTGTTTTCTCGTGACACATTATGTTTTAAGTTAGCATTAAGTTTTGGGCCTTACGATTCTTTTTTATTTGTGAAAAAATATTAAAATGTTTTACAATTACAACAATATCAATTTTATATATTTTTTATGTTTTACTACCTGAACACTATAGAAAAGTGTTTGTAAACAATTTCTTTGCAATCCTATCCTGACAGCCATGACTTTTTTATTTTTCTGTATACGGAGCTAGTTAAGGGCTTCTTTTTTGCTGTATGAGATAACATTTTCATTGATACCATTATGGGGTTTATATGATGCTTTGATCGCTTTTTAGTAAGGTTTTTGGGAGAGGGGATGAACAAAATACAAAGTCTGGCTCAATCTGTGGCAAAAGTAAAGTTCTATAGCTGCCAAAATAGTAAATGTAAGAAAGAGATCGGGAACATGATGACTGATACAATTTTGTTTTTATGGAAGATATGGGAAACTGATTTTAGTTTTGCAGACTTTTCTTTTAACAATATTTTTATTAATACAACTAAACAGCAAAACAAATCGAAATGTAAACATACCATAGCAATCAAAGAACAGTTCGTACCAACACTGCTAAACCTGGCATGCACGCGGTATTCAGTGTCTCATATGCAGGGCAACACAATACAGTGGTGCTCAGCTTCTAATAAAAGTGCAGATTAAACCATAATACTCTTCAATAAGGAAGTCATCAGCGGCACTCACCATGCATTATTTTTTCCAACTTTATTAGTTGTGGAATAAAACATCTGTGATCTGCACAGCCATAATCAGAGAGGCAGAGAGCTTACAAACACAGCCTATGGCCATTTTGCATGCACACACCCTTCCTCAAGGTAATATCACTAAACATACTGTAGTTCTACTTTTCAAATGATATTTTTTATAAAATTTAAGAATAATGTACAACTGATTTAGTCAATTAAAATCCTAAAATACTCTGTTGCACATATCTGACATCAAAGAGTGGAAATGTACTTAAACCAGGGTCAACTTCTATGTTTTTTTCTTTACAGAAGAAACAATGAATTTTCAAAGTCAATAGAGATATGGAATGAACATTGACAAGCAACCAGTCACTTGTATGACGTGAGAAAACAGATACTGTGTTTTTATTGGAAAAGAACATTTTTCCATGTGGCTGAAAATAGATTGATCATTTGATAGTGTCTACTGTCTTTAATGAGATATGCTTTGGACAACATTGGTGAAATTTTAGATTGTATTTAGGAAAACAGACATCATTCCCATATTAAGTTATCTTTTAATAACTCCCAACATCTCCTAAAGATACAATTTAGGGTCTAAGCTATGAATTCTCCATTACTCTTGATAAGTCATGAACTCTCTTTGACATCAATGAGTCGAGTATCACTAATAACAGGGAAAATTATTATGTTCTTGAAAATTTTAATATAATTTCGATCTTTTGTTTCTCACAAAGATAAATCCTTAAATGTATATTTAAAATGTTTACTTTCATGATTAAGCTATTCCGGAAAGTCTGAAGAGGTTGTTAAAAGTCTGAGTCAGTTATCTGCTATAGTACCCATAGTACCCATGAAATCTACTGTTCTTTATCTATATCTCTTCCATATAATAATAGAATTTTATATTTAAATATATTAATTATCATAAGACATATTAACCATCTTAATCATCAAAAGGTAAAATTAACACGTTAAAATACTTTCTATTTAATATATAACATTAAAAATATAATTTTATATTAAAATATATCCATTATCAAAAGACATTTCATCATAAGGTAAAATTAACATTAAAATGAATACATAAAAAATGCAATGTACAGTATCTCACATTTTTGTACATATGGTATTATATCTTTTCATGGGACAACACTGAACATATGACAGTTTCATACAATTTAAAGTAGTCATCGTACAGCTTGTATAAAATAACTCAACACACAGCTATCAATGTCTAAACCGTTGGCAACAAAAGTAAGTACATCCCTAAGTGAAAAGTGTGCCAATATTTTGTGTGTCCACCATTATTCACCAGCACTGCCTTAACTCTCTTGGGCATGGAGTCCACAAGAGCTTCAAAGGTTGCCACTGGAATCTTCTTCCACTCCTCAATAATGACATCATGTACCTTCTAGAGACCTTGCACTCCTCCTTCTTTCATTTGAGAATGTCCCATAGATACTCATTAGGGTTTAGGTCTGGAAATATGCTTGATCAGTCCAGCACTTTTAACTTCATTTTCTTTAGCAAGTCAGTGGTCATCTTGGAGGTGTATTTGGGGTCGTTATCATATTGGAATATGGCTCTGCGGCCCAGTTTCCAAAGGGAAGGGATCCTGCTGTGTTTCAGTATGTCGCAGTACATATTGGCATTCTTGGTTCCCACAATGAACTGTAACTCCCCACAGCCGACAACCCCAAATCATGACACTGCACAATGTGTCCATTTTCACTTAGTGGTGCACTCACTTTTGTTGCCAGCAGTTTAGACATTAATGGCTGTGTGTTAAGTTATTTTGAGGGCACACCAAATTTACTCTGTACTGGCTATTTTACATTGTATCAAAGTGTCATATCTTTAGTGTTCTCCCATGAAAAGATACATTATTTACAAAAATGTGAGGGGTGTACTCACTTTTGTGATATTTTGTATATCTGAAGGAAAAGGATATATGATTTTGAGTAATTCACATTCTTGTAAAATGAAAGAGCAAAAAAGTGTTTATGTTTTACTGTCCAATATATATAATGCAATGATTACAGTAATATTAAATTTATGTTTTACTGCCTTTGCCCCTGATAGTTTAAGAAAATAGTTTTGTGTCAGTGCATTCCAAGACCCATAACATGAGGGCATGTTTTTTGCAAAAGAGTTGACATTTTCATAGGTACCAGTTTTTAGTTTTTTATAGTGTTTACATTGCAGGATAAATAACATGATAATTTATTATGTCATTGTGTCAAAATGGATCTACAGAGTGGGCTCAGGAGTTTAGTTTGTTCCATAATCAGTGGGTGCTGGCTATTAATTATAGCTGGAACCCATTGTTAGTGGCCCACACTGAAGAGAAAACACATCCCAGGGATTAAACCACTTAGATGCCACAGTCAGAATGAACATGGTTTCTAAGGCGAGCTTCCTGAATTGCTAAATGGTGCAAGAAAAGCCGCTCCACCGATGTTTTCGCCTCATACAAACAATTACGCCTCAAATTCAAGTCTGCACTCACCTCTGCCAAACAGGATTACTTTAACACTGTCATATCCTCTCTGTCTCAAAACACTAGACAACTTTTCAACACCTTCAACTCTCCCTCCCTCCCCCAGCAAAAACTTCAACTCACAGTCCCCACCAAGTACCTGCATAGACCCCACTGGCTACTCTTATACCCACACAGTACCAAGTGCCCACTCCTATACCTGCATAGTCCCCACCGCCCACCACTATACCTGTATAGTCTTCAGCTCCCTCCCCTAAACCTGAACAGTCACCAACACAAACCTCTATACCTGCACAGTCCTCACCTCCCATCTTTATACCTGCCGAGTGCACGCTGCCAACCCCTATAACTGAACAGTCCTCACTTCCCACCTCTATACCCACACAGTCCCCACCACCCACCTTTATACTTGCACAATGCTTTTCCCCCATAACCTGCTTCTCCTTTGTTATTCAGGGCAAGTTTTCCTCTCTACTCTCCAATTCCAACTTCACTACCTGTAATCTTGACCCAATCCTATCCCAACACATCCTAGCAGAGGCGTTGCTAGGCTCCCAAAACACCCGGGGCTCGGGCCCCTTGTGTACATTTTGCTCAGTACGGCGGGGTTCACAGGGCGTTTTTCACGTCCCATGAATTGCAGATGTATTTTTACAGAGAAAATACAGTGGCCAGCGCATCCCTCTGAAGCTCTCACCGATATTTATTTTCCCCAGAACTGGTAATCATAGCTCTCAGCTCTCTGACATAACGTCAACCTGTACTTCGGACGTATTGACGCGCAATTACGCGCCGAAGAACGGACAGACACTACGTCGTGAGAACAGACGCAGCTTATTTGTGGGGCATAACTCTGATGGAATGCCCCCAAAGTGCACCCTGCAAATACGGTAAGACCATAGCGATGACTGCTATGATTACCTGTTGTTTTCCCTGGCACACAGACTCTGCCTGTAAAAATAAGTGACATGCCACTTCTTCCGAGGGAGGGGGGGGGGAAGGGAGGAGGTAAAAGTGAAAGTGGATGGAAGGTGGCCGGAGTGCTGCTGAAATTACACGCTGGAGAGCACGTACTTCCAACAGCAGGCGTATAGCCGTGCACACAGGTACGGGCCACTATACACTGTGTGAACATACCCTTGGTCTGGCTGTAGCAGCCTGCTAAAACATAGGCAACCCTGACAAATGACAGGTGTAAAAAAAATTCTATTCAAATATAATTCAGCATCTGTTTTTAGTTTACATGTGTAAGGGACAGAACAAGCAGGATTATGTTTTAATGACATGAATGGGGCGATATTGTGGATATGTGTGTGTATACAGAAATATACATACACATAAACATACGTATGTACAGACATATATATATATATACACATGAACACATATATACAGTACATACACACATACATACATATGTACACACAGATATACATACACACATATATATATATATATACATACAAACGCGTATACACACAGATATGCATACACACATACATATACTCGTGTACACAAACACATATATACATATGTATACGCACATGCATACACATACATACATAGATGTATACACGTATACACATACACACACATGTATACACATACACACACATGCATACACATACACACACATGTATACACACATGCATACATATGCACACACATGTATACACATACACACATGTATACAAAAAACACACACATGCATACACACGCACACATGTATACACATCCACACACACATGTATACACATCCACACACACATGTATACACATCCACACACGCACACATGTATACACATCCACACACGTATGTATACACATCCACACACGCACACATGTATACACATCCACACACGCATGTATACACATCCACACACACATGTATACACATCCACACACATGTATACACATCCACACACACATGTATACACATCCACACACACACATGTATACACATCCACACACGCACACATGTATACACATCCACACACATGTATACACAACATATATACATTCAGTACAGTTCATATTCATGAAGTTGATGTTATTATACTATTTAGTACTGGTCTCTACAGTGAAGCTACTCACTCACTTGAGACCTTCATGATATGGGCACCTGTGGAAACTGCTGCGGACACCATGATGAAAGCCTTGTAGCTGCAGAAGATGATGTGAGACCCGGGAGCAGCAGGGGGCGGAGCTTTTCACTCACAGTGTGATGCTGCACTTCCTGACTCTTGTGCTGAACGTGGCTGCAGCTCTCAGCACCCTGACAGTCAGGAACTTAACTACATGATCAGCTGGTGCCCCCTCCTCCCTCTGAAGTGCCCGACACCTCAAGCAGTCGCCCTCCTTCCCTGCAGGTACTTAAGTACGACCCTGAGCTGTATGTGCATCCAGAGGACGCCCATACAGCTAAACAGATAGTCGGTGCTCCAAGCCCACATCAGCAGCCTTAAGCCCGGCGATCTGAGGTTCGGGGCATAGACAGTGTTATCCGGGGCTTGTGCCCCAAATAAAACTGCCTAGCGACACCCCTGCATCCTAGACTTTAGTACTGTCATTATTCTGGCTCTCACCCATCTTTTCAACCTATTGTTAACCTCTTTCATCTTCTCATCCTCCTTCAAACATGCTGCCATCACACCCATCCTTAAGAAACGATCTCTTGATCCCTCCTCTCTGTCCAACTATTTCCGCATCTCACTGCTTCCATTTGCCTCTAAACTCCTTGAACAGCACATCTATCTTGAACTGCCCTCTCATCTCTCCTTTAACTCTTCTCTCGACTCACTGCAATCTGGTTTCCGATCCCACCAATCTACAGAAACCGCCCTAACCAAGGTCACCAACAACCTAGTAACCGCTAAAGCCTTAGGCCACTACTTTGTACTCCTCCTCTTAGACCAATCCACTGTCCTTGTGTCCTAAATTCCCAGTTGCATTCTTTTCCAAGTCCACCACACAATTATTTTTTTAGTATACAAGCTATAGTACAATGAATATGAATAAAATATACACATGTGGACAAAATTGTTGGTTAAAACCAATAACGGTAACTGCAATAACTTGAAACTGTTAAAAGTAATAATAAATTTAAATTAACTAAAAAAAAATCAACTAATCAACATTGTGTTTTAATTGTGGTTCAACTAAAAATTTAAAAATAAAATTACACTGGCCTGGACAGAAATGAGGGTGCCCCTAGAAAATTTTGAAAAAAATTTGACCATAGAGACATGTTAAACTAAGGTGTGTCCTGTAATTAGCATCACATGTGTTTTTAAGCTTGTAATCAGTCATTCTGCCTATTTAAAGGGTGAAAAGTAGTCTCTGTGCTGTTACTACAGTTGTTTATATTATTCAGAAGTTGAAGGTCTATGGGACTGTAGCCAACCTTCTTGGATGTGGCACAAAAGGAAAATTGATGTCAACACTTTTTGATCACCTTCACATCCTATTTTCGGGCGGGAGGCATGTTGAAGAAAACACAGCAATCCTAATAGATTTTTTACTTTTATTTTATAAGTGCTCACCATGCATTACATGTTAGTTTTACTCCGTGGTTCAATATGACTACCGTGATAACAAATTTATATAGTATTTTTATATTGCAGCAGTGAAAAAAAAAATTGTAAAACAATATTTATGCATCATTCTTTTCTGATAGCCATAACTTTTGTATTTTTCCGCATACAGAGTTGTGTAAGGGGTTTTTTTTGTGGGACGCTCCGACGTTTTCATTGGTACCACTTTGGACTTTTTGATCGCTTGCAATTGCAATTCTGTCACTTTTTTATAGCATTAATCACGCAGATTAAATAATAGACTAAGTAGTTATGCAAACACCAATAACAAATATGTGTACTTTATTTATTTTTAAACTCTTTGGGGGCAATTGGCCTTTGTAAAAGGAAAAGGGCGGTGTATGTGTTTTTATCGTATTGTGTTTGTGTTTAACTTTTTTATTTTTTTCTCTACTTTTTTTTTACTTTACATTTTTTTATTTGTCCTTATATGGGACAAGAATTAGTGCTTTACTGTCACTCACTATGCTCTGCTGAGCCCTCAGGGCATGGCTAGGCGTAGTGGTATCATAATGTTGGTAGTGAAGTCATTGGCACCCCGCAATCGCATTGCTAAGCTACTGATGCAGACAAAGGGAACTCTAGCTGCTGCGATCACAATTGATTATGGCATCTAAAGGTTTAAGGTGAGCTATCAGTGCATGGGGCCAGCTGCAATATACAATTGGTTCCATTCTCCAATTATGGTAGCTTTGCTTGTGAGCCCCCATGATCTTTTGGACCTACCCATATGTTCATTTACAGACCCCCCTACCCGCACTAGACGTCTGGGTACATCCAATGTTGGGAAGGGGTTAACAAACGGGGACCGAGAATTTTGTCCACATGTGCACAACGTGCCCCACAAAAAACGAGCCTTACAGACTTTCCAAAAGACTGCTGTTCACAAGTGTGAATACTTGTCCAATGGCATTAAAAGTAAAATCATCTGCAACAGGGACATATAAACCCTTTTTTCCCAATAGTTGAGAGCCAAAAAGGTGGATATGCTTAAATTGGGAATATGACTTTAAGTCATGACGTACTAAGAAACAGTAACGCGTCATCGTTTTCCTTTTTAATCCTAGCATTATGTAATCTAGCAGATTAAACTATTGACTTGATTCCTGTTTTAAGTGTGCAGACTACTACCCTTTGTCTGGTGATGTAATTTCCCTTCGTCCTATCTTTAATTGAGCACACACATTATGAATAACTCCTCAGTTGTGTTAAACGCCCATAACTGCACATCCTGTTGAAAGGCTTTAAAAGTTTATTATTTCAAGTCATTCTTCTTACTGCTTTAGTGTATTGACTTCAATTCATGTCAGAGAGTCTCAGTTCCATATGCTACCTTGTGTGAGGAAATTACTTCTAAGTTTACGTATTCATTCCGGTTGCTTTATCCAGCATCTTAAATTCATTTAGCCACTTTCCTTGATTCTAATTAAACTTATTTCTAAATCACATTTTACTAATGCTTTTTTTCATAAGCATTGAATAGTCAGCATATTGTATGTTTCTACAGCATATCAAGTTCCTTATGAAAGGAGGAAAGCACCACATTATTTTAAACTACAAAATATTAATTGGACAATAGCATAAACAATATACAAGAAGTTTCTAAGTTACGAAAAAGATTCGTTCTGTAGGTTTGTTCTTAAGTTGAATTTGTATGAAGGTTGGAACAGGTACATTTTTTAAGTGTAACTCCAACCAGTTTTTTTTTTTTAGAGTTTTGGATAGTATAGAGAACTATTAACATCCCTGTGACATTTGTTTTGTTGTTGGCGCCCCTGACAGGGGCGTTGCTAGGGTACTAAAACCTCCGGGGTACGGGCCCAGTGTGATGCATTTGCTGCATAAGAAGTAAAACATGAGACAATGTACTCAAAAATAACCAACTTTAATCCTGCATACAGAATATTGCAGTTATATTGATTAGCTCTATCAGTCAGCATTGTATATTTGACCTATTGAGCTAATTAATATAACTGTACACTGATAGTCGGCTCTGTGGGTCACCCTGAACCATAGAGCTGACAGTCTACAGTTATACTGATTAGCTCTGTGGGTCAGCATTGTATTTCTGACCCATAAAACTGATCAATATAACTGTAGACTGTCAGCTCTGTGGGTCAGGGTGACCCACAGAGCTGACAATCAGTCTGGATTATATTAATTAGCTCAATGGGTCAAATATACAATGCTGACCGATAGAGCTAATCAATATAACTGTATGCTGATTGTCAGCTCTTTGGGTCATCCTGACCCACATCGCTCACAGTCTACAACTATATTGATCAGTGTTATGGGTCCGCATTGTATATTTGACCCATAAAACTGATCAATATAGCTGTAGACTGTTAGCTCTCTGGGTCAGGGTGACCCACAGAGATGACAGTTATTCTGCAGGTAAATTATATCACCCCCCAAGACATTTCAGTAGTTTTATTACAGCCTGAGCCTGCCCAGCCCCAGCCCCAGCTCTAAATACCTAATATGGCCGCCGGATGCTCTGCTATGCTCTGCGCGGGGAGTCAGTGAAAAGGAGGAGGAGTAGCATGCAGGCGCCGTTGCCTTGGGCTTAATGACGGGGGAAAAAAATACTGCGCTGCTCTCCCCCTGCCTGACCGTGCGCAGTAACGCACAGGAAGTCCCGGCGGCAGCGTAGAAAGTTAGTGAGCGCTGCCGGTTGCCGCACACAGTCACTGACTGAGTAGTAGCTCAGCGCCGCATCTACTGTGAACATTACATGCGGCTCCTCGCTTCACTGCTCAATAACACACAAGAAGCCCCGGTGGCAGCGGAGAAGTTAGGGAGGCGGGAGCTTTGAATAGTAGTCACCGGCGCCGCATCTACTCTGATCAACAATGCGGCGCCACGCTACTCTTTTGAATGGCCAGGGACTGAAACATTCGGGGCAGCAGGCATTTCATTCGGGGCACGAGCGCCCGAAAAAATGCTAGCGATGCCCCTGGCCCCTATTCAGAGGATCTCACCGCTCTTTCTGTCTTTATGGAAATAATATTGGTAACATTTACCTATGAGTCTGTGGGGTCCCTAGTTGAAGGATCTTCATTCTTGTAAAAGGCTTCAGTAAATTCACAGCATCCTTTGTTTTCAGTTCATGAAATGTATAGTGTCAGACTGGCCCACCGGAGAACCAGAGGATACTACTGTGGGCTCCAGTACCAACACATATACTCACAGTTTTGAACTGTATGCAGAACTGAGAATCCTCGGGATGTGCATACAGTTAAAAACTATGTCTGCCAACTACTGTGGGCCGCAGACAAAGCCTACAGCCCACAGTAGTAAGCAGTGCCAGTGCTGCTGTGTCTCCTAGGCCAAAAGTGTTATGCCTAAGCCTGGGGCTTTTGGCCTAGGAGATGCTGGGAGTAGCTTCTCGGTGTAGGGGATATGATGATGTCATACCTCTATGTCGGACACAAGCTCTCGGTGTGAGCTACTCAGTGGAGGCATAGGGAAAGGTGAGTAACTCTTTTATTCTTTTTAACAATGAGGGGGCACTACAGGGGGGCATATATACCTACAAAGGGTCTGCCTACCTATAGACAGCATATATACCTACAGGGGCTCTTTATAGCTACAGGGAACCTACCTACAGAGGTTCTATAGGTCTACAGGGGGCATATATACCAATTAGTTCTCTATATATCTACAGGGGCCTTTTTACAAGAGGCATATATATAGTATCACACAAAAGTAATTACACCCCTCACGTAATTATCGAATTGTATCTTTTCATGGGATAACACTGAAGATATAACACTGATACAATGCAAAATAGTCAGTGTACAGCTTGTATAACAAGCGTAAATTTGATGTGCCCTCAAAATAACTCAACACACGGCCATTAATATCTAAACCGCTAGCAACAAAAGTAAGTACACCCTGTCACATCAAGGGAGGTACAGTGAGCCCTGACTGGAACCCAGCCCACTGTCCCTGCCTACTTGACGTGCTGCCCTAGGCAGCAGATGCCAAATGGGCGACAGTCCCTACGCTGCAAGAGTGCTGGGGCCGTCAGGAGGAAGAAAGGTCAAACAGTCCGGGTCAAACACAAATCAGGAACGCCAAGCCACAAATCAGAACCAGAGATAAATGTAAACACGCCGAGGTCAAACACGAACGGGAGCAAGGTACAAACACGGAATGCAAGACAGGGTCAGGAAACAAGCAGAGGTCTGGTACACGGATAAGCAAACACACTATAAGCACAAGTAACAAGGCAGCCAGGAGAATATCACAGGCGCCGCACTCAGCCTGCAAGGAGTTTAAATGTGATTCCTGGACACCGCCCCAGCAGCCGATTGAAGCGGCCTCTGGGTCCTCCCATTGGCTGGTGTGACACGCCCCCTGTCCAGAGTGGCTGGGCCTCTGTCACTCATGGAGCTGCCAGCAGACTGTCTATACGGGTGGGGTCGCAAATCAGCTGCTGCAGACTGTTGCTCTCTGCAGGCTGAGCGCCGCCTAGCCCTGACAGTACCCCCCCTTTTAAGAGGGACCACCTGACCCTTCCCTGGTCTGGATTTGTCCGGGTGAGTCTCATGGAAATCCCTTATCAGGGGATCAGCGTGGATGGATGTCACCTGTACCCATGATCTCTTCTCAGGACCATAACCGTTCCAATGAACTAGGTACTGTAGTGACCTCTGGACCTTACGGGAATCCAAGATTCGGGCAACCCCGTATTCTAACTTCCCCTCAATACACACTGGAGGAGGAGGCCTAGGTGGCGGAGTCACAGGCTGAATGTACCTCTTGAGAAGAGAGCAATGAAACACGTTGTGTATCCGGAGACAAGAGGGGAATTTCGACCGATATGCCACTGGATTAACCAGTTCTAAAACCACATATGGACCAACAAATCGAGGCGCGAGTTTACCTGAGGGGGACTTTTAATTGTAGGTTTCGGATGGATAACCATACCTTCTCCCCAACAGCAAACCTTCTAGAACAAAGACGCCGTCTATCGCAACTTTTTTTCTGGATGTTCTGGGTCTTGACCAAATTCTTCTGAACTGGGACCCAGACTGTGCACAGATCTTTCAAGATAACATACACTCTGCTGGGATTAGATGTAGCACTGGAAAACGACGCATGTCTTGGGTGAAAACCATAGTTGCAATAAAATGGTGAGGTGCTAGACGAGCTACTATCCAGATTGTTAATGGCAAATTCAACCAACGGTAAGTATTTTACCCAATCTACCTACTGATCCAATATATAATGGAGTTTTTGTGTAACCATTTGGTTTACCCTCTCTGTCTGCTCATTAGTCTCTGGGTGGAAGGCAGAGGAGAAGGATAGGGTGATACCCAGAGCCTTGCAAAGAGCTCTCCAAAATTGAGAAACGAACTGAAACCCTCTGTCAGAAACAATATTCTCCGGTAAACCATGCAGTTTGACAATATGTTTAATAAAAAGTTCAGCAAGTTTTTTGGATGACGGTAACCCCTTTAAAGAAATAGATGGCACATTTTACTGAAACGGTCCACTACCACCCAAATAATGGATTTGCCCTCCGAGACAGGAAGGTCAGTCATAAAATCCATGGAGATATGGGTCCACGGACATTCAGGTACAGGTAGAGGGCAAAGTTCGCTACGAGGACGAGTTCTGGGAGAGCAGACTTCACAAGATGCCACCTAGGCCTAAAAATCACGAGGCAACAAATGCCACCAATAGATACTAGAAATCAGCCTTTTTGTGCCAGTCACTCCAGGATGTCCAGATAAAACAGAATCATGAAATTCTTTTAATAATCGTAGACGGTACTGAGTGGGAACGAAGACTTTTGAAACAGTACAATCAGCAGGTCTCATATCCTGATGAGCCTTAATGGCTGAGACAACAGTCTCCTTGGGCAATATAGCTACCGGATCCTCCTGGGAAGTGTGGCGGGCACAGACGCTTCTAGATAGTGCATCAGCTTTCACATTTTTCGAACCTGGTCTGTAAGTAACAACAAAGTTGAAGCGAGTAAAAAATAATGCCAAACGCGCCTGCCGTGGATTTAATCTTTTAGCACTCTCTAAAAAGGTAAGGTTCTTATGATCAGTAAGGACCATAACTTGATGCTGGGCACCTTCGAGGAAGTGGCGCCATTCCTTGAAAGCCCACTTAATAGCCAACAACTCCCGGTTCCCAACGTCATCATTCCTTTCAGCTGAGGAAAATTTACGTGAAAAGAAGGCACAAGGGCGAAGGTTAGTCATAGTAGCAGACCCTTAAGACAAGACCGCCCTCGCACCATACTCGGAAGCATTAACTTCAACGACAAAGGGTTTGCTATGATCTGCTTGAATCAACACAGGACCTGATACAAAACACTGCTTAGGTTTCTCAAAAGCCTCTATGGCCTCAGGTTGCCAATTACTGAACTTCACCCCTTTCTTAGTCATGTCAGTCAATGGCCTAAGACAGAAAAATTATGAATAAATTTACTATAGCAATTAGCAAACCCTAGAAACCGCTGTAGGGCCTTCAGCGACGAAGGGTGGACCCAATCGAGAATAGCTTCAATTTTACAGGGGTCCATACGAAATAAGTTAGAAGTCAGAATGTACCCAAAAAAAGGTACCTCATGCACTCCAAAAAAACACATTTTTCAAGCTTGACAAATAAACTATTTTCCTTCAGGATTTGCAATACCTGTCGTACGTGTTTAACGTGAGATGACCAATCTTCTGAATAGATTAAAATGTCATCCAGGTAAACGACCATACAACAACCAATGAGTTCACGGAAAACATCATTAACCAGGTTCTGAAACACCGCAGGAGCATTACACAACCCGAACTGCATCACCAGATATTCAAAATGACCCTCAGGAGTGTTAAACGCGGTTTTCCACTCATCCCCTTCTCGGATACGGATGAGGTTATAGGCCCCTCTAAGGTCCAACTTGGAAAACCACTTTGCTCCCTGGGTTTGATTGAACAGATCAGGAATCAAGGGTAAAAGGTATTGTTTTTTTATCATTATCTTATCCAGTTCACGGTAATCTATGCATGGACGGAGGTCTCCATCCTTTTTTCCTACAAAGAAAAACCCTGCACCCATAGGGGACACTGAAGGTCGGATATGCCCTTTCCGTAGGCTTTCTGCAATATATTGCTTCATGGCTAGTCTCTCTGGACCTGACAGATTATATATCCTAACCTTAGGAAACCTCACTCTGGGCAATAGGTCAATGTCATAAGATCTATGAGGGGGTAGTATCTCTGACTGTTTGTGAGAAAATACTTCAGCAAAGTCACGAATGAAAACAGGAATCTGCTCCACCTCAGCATTGCCCAGTATGGTAGGGAGACATCTGTCAACACACAATTGTCCCCACTTGATTAATTCACCTGAATTCCAGTCAAACACCGGATTGTGTCTCTGAAGCCAGCGCAGCCCCAAAACTACATCAGCGGCAGCCCCTCCAAGATAAATAGAATACACTTTTCGGTATGTATGGATCCTACCAACATCTCGAGCTCAGGAGTACAATGTTGGATTATGCCCCTAGCCAACAAAGTAGAGTCAATAGCCACTACCCGCAGGGAATCAGATAGCGGTCTCCAGGGTAGGCCCAGACGTTTGGCGAAGGACGCGTCTACAAAATTGGAAGCTGACCGGGAATCCACAAAAGCACTCCCAGAACCAGACAGAGACTTATACAAGATTTTAACTGTGAGTAGCAACTTCTTGGATACAATAGGAAATACCTGCTCGCCTAGGTGACTTTCCTGCAAGTCACCTAGGCACTGGAGTTTTTCCGACCTGGTCTTCCTTTTTGAGCACTCCTGGATACCGTGTCCATCTTCGCCACAGTAAAAACACAATCCCTGGGTACGACGAGAAGTCCTCCGGTCGCTGGCAGAAGTCGCGGAAGAAGCTCTCACTTGCATGGGCTCCTTTGGGTTTAGATCAGGAACCGTGTGTGTGGAAGGGACCATGGAGTGGGCCACAGGAGGGAGAGCTTTTTCCCGACGTCTCTCCCTAAAACGTCTGTCTAGACGAACGGCTAGTGCCATAACATCATCTAAGGAACCAGGGGTAGGGTAAGCCACCAACATATCCTTCACATGGTCGGCTAATCCTAATCTAAACTGACATCTGAGAGCTGGGTCGTTCCACCCAGACGGAACACCCCAGCGATTGAATTCGGAGCAATAGTCCTCCAAATTCCTTTTACCCTGCCTCAAAGTGGTCAGCCGAGCCTTGGCCACAGCTTCCCTATCAGGGTCATCAAAAAGTACGCCCAAGGAGACAAAGAACCTGTCCACAGAAGAAAATTCTGGTGATTCAGGGGGTAAAGAAAATGCCCACTCCTGAGAGGGACCCTGAAGAAGGGACATAACAATTCCCATCCTCTGTTACTCATTGCCCGAGGTATGTGGGCGGAGCCTAAAATACAGGCGACATCCTTCCGAAAATGTCAAAAAGGCCTTTATGTTGCCTAAGAATCTATCAGGCAACAGAATCGGGGGTTCCAGAGGGGAGGCAGATAATACAGGAACACTCTGACTGGAGGTAGTCTCCTGCTGTTGTACCCTCAGTGCCAGATCCTGAACTAGCTGGGTAAGCCCCTGCATCTGCTCTACCAGAGCTGTCATGGGGTTCATAGCGAGTGGAGAGCAAAGACGGTTTCGGCCTGTGATAATGTCACATCAAGGGAGGTACAGTGAGCCCTGACTGGAACCCAGCCCATTGTCCCTGCCTACTTGACGTGCTGCCCTAGGTGGCAGACACCAACTGGGCGACAGTCTCTGCGCTGCTAGAGTGCTGGTCCGTCAGGAGGAAGAAAGGTCAAACAGTCCGGGTCAAACACAAATCAGGAACGCCAAGCCACAAATCAGAGCCAGGGAAAAAAACGTAAACAAGCCAAGGTCAAACACGAACGGGAGCAAGGTACAAAAATGGAATGCAAGACAGGGTCAGGAAACAAGCAGAGGTCTGGTACATGGATAAGCAAACAGAATATAAGCACAAGTAACAAGGCAGCCAGGAGAATATCACAGGCGCCGCACTCAGCCTGCAGGGAGTTTAAATGTGATTCCTGGACACCGCCCCAGCAGCCAATTGAAGCGGCCTCCGGGTCCTCCCATTGGCTGGTGCAACACGCCCCATGTTCAGAGTGGCTGGGCCTCTGTCACTCATGGAGCTGCCAGCAGACTGTCTATACGGGTGGGGTCGCAAATCAGCTGCTGCAGACTGTTGCTCCCTGCAGGCTGAGCGCCGCCTAGCCCTGACAGTACCCCCTCTTTTAGGAGGGGCCACCGGACCCTTCCCTGGTCTGGATTTGTGTGGGTGAGACGCATGTAAATCACTTATCATGTGAAGCGCCGCCAAGCCCTGACACACCCCTAACTGAAAATGTACAAATTGTGCATAATTTTGCATTTTCTTTCCCCATTGTCCTTTAACTCATTAGTGTTACAAGGTCTCAAGTGTGAATGGGGAGCAGGTTTGTTAAATTTGGTGTCATCGCTCTCACACTGTCAAACTCTGTGAGAATCTGAAAAAAAGAATTGTTGCTCTACATTAAGATGGCCTAGGTTATAAGAAGATTGCTAACATCCTGAAACTTAGCTACAGCATGGTGGCCAAGACTATACAGGTTTAACAAGACAGATTCCACTAAATATGATCAACTAAAGAAGTAGAGTGCACATGCTTAGTCATATTCAGAGATGGTCTTTTCCAAATAGACGTATGAGTGCTGCTAGCATTGCTGCAGAGATGAAATGGAAGGTTCATGCTGTCAGTGCTCTGACACATTTCTAAACTAAACTAACTAAATATCACCTGTTATTCAGCAGCTGGTTTTAACCCCTTAATATCACCTGTATGTTTGAACTCCATCTTAATTTTTAGGTCATAAAGGTTTCTTCACATAGTTTTGTTGGCACTTTAAAGAGAACCTGTCACATAGATAATGCCTCCCTTGCTGAGGACAGCACAAACTAGTGACAGACATGCTGCTTCCAGTGCTGTGTCCCTTATTTTGTAAGATGCTAGAGATTTATAGTATTTAATGCAGTTTTCAGCCAGAAAAGTCATGAAAAGAGTCAGTTTTTTCATGAACCACCTACCTGAGACTAGCCCCGTCCACCTCAACTGATTAACCTATTACTTTGAATAGGTAGAAACATGGGAATAACTGACAGGTGGGCGGGGCGAATCTTTGGTGGGCCGTGTTAACACCAGCTCATGAGTAAGATGTGAGCATTAAAGGGAACCTTTCACATAGATCATGCCCCTCTTGCTGAGGACAACACAAGCAGGTCCGGACTGGGAATAAAAATTAGCCCTGGCATAAAGCCCCCACCAGCCCACATACAATATCCACTTAAAAAATGTCCCTTGTTCTCGCACCTTGCCACTTTCTAAAATAAACCACATTATAAAGGTGCTTTCACACAAAGCATTTTTGGTGCATTTTTATGCAGAAAGTCAGAGCAGTTAATGCTGTACATTTCCGCACAAAAGAAGCATAAAAAAATGCACCAAAAACCGCTCCGTATGAAAGCACCTTAAACAAAAGCAAGAAAGAAAAAGTGGTGCAGAGAAACCCCTGATCACAGAGTCAGGTGTGCATTTGCTTTACAGTCAGGGACAAGCCCACACTGACACTATACAAGCACCAACATAACCTACAACACCGCCAACCAGATAACCAGTAGTGAGGTCACCATCACATGAATACAGCACTGATTCAACACAGAAGTAAAATTACCCCTGACAGCAGGGACTCACAGGAGATGTCATCTCTGATGGGAGTTTTTCTCTTCTCCTTTTCTTCTCCATCTGGCCCAAACCTCCATGATGTCTTCCTGATGAGTTGTTCCATTTTTTTCTCTGTCCGGTCCAGCATGCACTGTCTTCATCTCCCTGTTACTACTCGTCCCTGTAGAATTTACCACAAATACATCTTAGACTTCTCTCTTTTTCACCACTTTCCTATCAATTTCCAACTCTGTACAAACTCCCCATCCATAGAGCCCCAAATAGTAATAGTGCCCCTTTTGGTGTCCTGCACAATAATTGTATCGCAAACAGCGTATGTTAGACCCTAAAAATTAGAAATGAAAAAATGTCAGATAAGTGGTATGTAAATAGGTAGACCTCAATAAGGTAGGTAAACAACAAGGCCTTCCTCCATTAATTTGGTAGGTAGACAGGGCCTACCCCTGTAATTAGCCAGGAAGCTAGGGCTGCCCCCAGTAACTAGCCGGGAAGCTAGGGCTACCCCAGTAACTAGTCAGGAAGCTAGGGCAGTCCCCAGTAACTAGCCAGGAAGCTAGGGCTGCTCCCGGTAAATTGCCCGGTAACTAGGGCTTCCCCCAATAATAAGCCAGGTAGCTAGGGCTGCCCCCAGTAATTAGCCAGGTAGATAGGGCTACCCCAAGTAATTAGCCAGGTAGGGCCAATAATTAGCCAGATAGGGGCAGTAATTAGTCAGTTAGTACCAGTAATTAGTAGGCACGGCCAGTAATGAGCCAGGTAGGGAAAGTATTGAGCTAGGTAGGGCCAGTAATTAGCAGGTAGGGCCAGAAATGAGCCAGGCAGGGCCAGTAATTAGCAGGTAGGGCCAGAATTGAGCCAGGCAGGGCAAGTAATTAGCATGTAGGGACAGTAATTAGCAGGTAGGGCCAGTAAATACCAGGCAGGGCCAGTATTTAGCAGGCAGGGCCAGTAATTAGCAGGCAGGGCCAGTAATGGGCTAGTTAGGGCTAGTATTGAGCCAGGTAGGGCCAGTAATGAGCCAGGCAGGGCCAGTAATTAGCAGGTAGGGCCAGTAATTAGCAGGTAGGGCTAGTAATTAGCCAGGCAGGGCCAGTAATTAACAAGCAGGGCCAGTAATTAGCAGGTAGGGCCAGTAATTAGCAGGTAGGGCCAGTAATTAGCTAGGCGGGGCCAGTAATTAGCAGGTAGGGCCAGTAATTAGCTAGGTAGGGGCAGTAATTAGCCAGGCAGGGCCAGTAATTAGCAGGCAGATCCAGTAATGAGCCAGGTAGGGCGAGTAGTGAGCCAGGCAGGGCCAGTAATTAGCAGGTAGGGCCAGTAATTATCAGTCAGGGCCAGTAATTAGCAGGTAGGGCCAGTAATTAGCCAGGTAGGTCCATTAATTAGTCAAGCAGGGCCAGTAATTAGCAGGCAGGGCCAGTAATTAGTTTTTAAAAAAAAACACCTGCTGTCTGTCTTTCCCTCCTCTTCTCCTCTCCTTGTCCGAAGCTTGCAGCCTAGTGCGGGCCACAGAGCAGGCGAGATGACATCATCACATCACACGCCAGCTGCGCAGCCTTCAGGGGGCTGAACGACCGGGATCAGAAGATCCTGGCATGATGGCTGCATGTCTGGGTCTGTGACCCGGCCATGTAACCGTGTGGCGAGAGGTGCCTGTCAGCCCCCTGGCACAGTGTTCTGGTCGCATATGCGACCGTTGCGGCCCCTGTGGCTGCGCCATGTGCTGGAACTCGGGGCCCGCTGGGGGAAACAACGGCCCCCTCGGCAGGCGCTCCGTGCCGGTGCTGCGGCCCGAACCCCAGCGGCCCACCAGGCAAATGCCCGGTTAGGTCTATGGGCCTGTTTTAGAGCATTTAATGCTCAAATCTTATTCATGAGCAGGTGTTAGCCCTGCCCACCAAAGGCTAGCCCCGCTCACCTGGCAGTTATTCACATGTAGCCTCAGGTGGGGGGTATGAAAAAAACAGACTCTTTTCATGACTCTTTTCTGGCTGAAAACTGCAGATTTGAGCATTCAATACACTAAAACTACAGCACTTTACAGAATAAGCGACACAGCGCTGGAAACAGCCTGTCTGTCACTAGCTTCTGCTGTCCTCAGCAAGGGGGGCATAATCTATGTGACAGGTTTCCTTTAAAAGGCCTAAAAGGTGCATGTAAAAGACCTTCCATTTTTGATGTAACAAGAATTTTTATGGCAGTTTTACATGTGTTTTTGCTTTCATTTTTCATTCAGTGTCATAATGTATAACTCCTGTCAAAAATTATGTTCACCTAAAATTTTTACTTCAAAGCACAAATCACTGATGTGACACAAAAACAATGTTTGACCTGCTTCTGGTTCTGACCTGGTAATCAGTATGTGCCTGTTTACACCTGTAAAGAATTGCCCAAAAATACAGAACACAGTACAGAACTTTAAAGTAGTTAAAAAAAATCAAAAAAGCTTTATTCCAACAAAACCCAGTAAAACATGGTTGCATATCAATAAAACATCACAGAGATCCAGGAACAAGACAAAATAGTGGCAGAACTATAGGATATTAATAACAGCATAAATATACTATTTGCATAACAGTAAAATCAATATTATATGGTCCATAAATAAGGTTAATCACATATAATACACACAGTCAAAGTGCAAATGCAATGATATCCATTTTTGTGTATCCTGAGTATAAAATGTTGAAAATGATAGCACATACATAAAATTATAGTACAGAGATAAAATAGCCCAAAATTGTACAAAATGCCAGGCACAAAAATTAAAGGGGTTTCTTCATTACAAAGGTTAGCTTTCAACACATAGAGACAGGTAACTGAAGACTTTTTCTAAATTTGATTTTTGCCTGGTGAGGGGATAAGATAGCTTTTATCTGCTCTGAGTGTACACAGGTTTCTTTGGTTACCGTCCTGCCCTCCCCTTTTCTATCAGCTCTTTATCTTATCTGAGAGCAGAGAGTGAAATCACCATGGATGGCCGGGACCTTGAGTTATCTCTAACAAAGGATATGAATTACTTTTGATTATCTACTTTAAGCTCTGAAACCTTCTGCACTATAGATTGCATCTCCTGCTCTCTTGTTGGTGCAATAAGAAGAGCTAGGAATATTGAGCTGATATGCTTATCACTGCTATAGAACATATTTGCCAAGTTTTGAAAGTGACCGTCAGAGAGATTTAGAGCTATGTGTACTGCCCCCAGAATTTGCATAAACCATACCCTCATTATATCAAGCCACATACCCTTGCACAAAAAGGCCATGCTTGCTACACCCAACTGTGTAACAGCTGGGAAAGAAAGCTAATTGAGGGGTTTGCTATCATTCAGCTTTCTTGGACTTTGGGTAGCCAATTCATCATCCAGAGAGCTGGAAGATGCTAACAAACTGTGCCTGAACCTAAACCATTAGTCTTCTGCCAATATAACCATCATACAGTGACCATATAGTGGTAGATACCAGTGTACACAGGCTATGCAGACTGTATAGTACCTCCATACAGTGACCATATAGTGGTAGATACCAATTGTACACATGCTCTGTAGATGTTTAAGTGAATACAGTACAGTTACATCCAGTGACTCACAGGAGATGTCTTCTATAACTGGAGTTTTTCTCTTTCCCTTTTCTTCTGCATCCTGTCCAGACCACCATGATGACTTCTCCTAAGACTTTCCCCTGCAGGATTTACCATACAAACATCCTAGAATTCTAATTTTCCAGAACCTCCCTTCTTATTCTCAACTGTACAAACTCCACATGGAGTAATAGTTGGAGGTGGGAAGGTTATGGGGTGATAGGAGGAGGTGGTGGAGAGTGATAGGTGAGGAGGCTATAGAGTAATAGGTGGAGGTGGGGAGGTTATGTGGTGATAGGTGGAGGTCATAGTGGTGATATATGGAGGTTTGGGGGCTGTGGGGTAATAGATGGAAGTAGGAAGGTTGATAGGTGAAGGTACGGTGTTTTAAGGTAAGAGATGGAGATAGGAAGATTATGGGGTGTATGTGGAGGTGGTAGGGGATGAAAGGTGAAGATAAGGGGGTTATGGGATGATAGATGGAGGTTATGGGGAGTATATGAGGTGATAGGTGGAGGTGAGGGTGTTGGGGTTCAGGGGTACACTGCATGACTGCTGCTGTCCAAATCGAACACTGAGTGCCGGCGTGAAGAAATGACACCAAAACACAGAGAGCTGGTCTGAGTTCCTCCTCAGTGTAAAACAGGCCCAGAATGAATGCCTTTATTACAATACAATGGATTTTTACAAGCTGGTTTCAGGACGTGGTTAAGTTCCTTTGTTTCTTGCATTCTTCAGGAATGTGGCACTAGTTGATTGGTTCTCCAGATATGGTCACGGTTTCCACCCAGCTCCATGCTGCCACATAGTGGGGAGTGGTCCAGGAAGCAGGCGCCATCTTGGCGTATCTCTGCTGTTCAGCTAAGCTTATATGTGTAATAATGTTTTTGCACCACAAACTTCATTACAAAAGCATTTGAAAAATATATGTTTCCCTTCACAAGGGCGCTATGGGGTGAAAGGTGGGGGTTGTATATTGTGTTGGCACTAGGATATATAACACAATGGCAGGGAAGGGTTGGTAGAGAAGAGTACAGAATATACATTACAATCTTGTCATTGGGGCGAGGACCAACCTCCCTGTTAAACAGTCAGTACTCCCCAGAATCTTATTGTGTTGGTTAAAATCCAAGCCCTACAACTCCAGAAGATCAGTCACAGGCAAGATCTTCAGGGAGTTAAGAAATGGAGTTTAGTACTGTCCTTTTTTTTTTTAGGTTTCTCCTTTGGACTTATGTTGAACTTATTGGACTACATCGGATCAGTGTTGGATTGATTTATTTAATAATATGGTGAAAGAGGAATCTTATTAGAAAGTGGTTATTTTAATAAAAAAAAATTCAAGTTTCAATTTGTGTCTTTTTTTTCATTTTATTCCAGTGTTACTAACGGATATGTCTGACAGATGCCTCTCCATTACTATCGCTGGGGCTTGATGTCAGCCAGCAGTGGTTTTTGTCACCCCAAGGCCGACACTAACCCTGTGTCACTATTTTCCCAGTACTCAACAAACCAGGGATACTGGGCAGAGCCAGATTACCATCAGAGACGGTCCCTTTAATATGATGGTCCACTTTTAGGGCAGCTGTTGGCTAGTATTTTTAGGATGGAAAAGAGATGATATCCATGGATCTTTCCATCCTGATAGTATCAGCAGCAGCTGTCAGCTTTACCTTGGCTGGTTTTGAAAAATGGGGGGATCTCATGTCTTTTATTTAAAAAAAAACATTTATTGAGAGTCCATAAGAGGGATAAACTACTGTTATCATTATAGTGAATGCCTATGTTTAGATTCTCAAAAAAAAATAGTTTGGAAAAAAAAAAACAAGAGCAAGTCCCCTCCATTTTTCAGAACCAGCCAAGCTACCAAAAGCTGCATTCTAATATTATCAGAGTAGGAAGGTCCATGGATACTGGTCCCTTCACATCCTAAAAATACCAGTTAGCAACCACCCTAGAAATGGACCCATTTGTACTGGTTAACAATTACACAAGGTTAGTGTCATTCTTAGGGTGACAAAACCACTGGTGGCTGACACCAAGTCCGAGCAATAGTAATGGGGAGGCACCTGTCAGATGCCTTCATTACTAATACTGGAATTAAATGGAAAAAAAACTAATACTGGAATTAAATGAAAAAAACACACAATTTTTTTTTAATAACACTCCCCAACAACAGCTTAACCATTTTATTTAAAAAAATAGATTCAACGCAGATCTGACATTATCTACCAAATCCTAAGTAGTCCAAAAGGGAAACCTGTAAATAAACAGAAACATTACACATATGCAAACACATAGGCTGGAGAGCTTCTTCAGCATGCAGAGAAGTTGCTTGACACCAATTGCCCACAGGTAACGCCAAACTTTCCATAATAGGAAAACTCGGTGCCACCTGTGGGGGATGGAGTATCACCCAGCTTCCCTGGATGCTGGATAGGCTATCCAGCATCCAGGTAAGCTGGGTGAGACATAAAAAAGGCAGAGAGAAGGAAGAGGGGGAAGAGGGCAGCAGGAGACAAGGAACAAGGGGGGCAACTTCTGCACCCTGCAGCCTGTCTCCTGCGACCACCAGAGGCATGTCAAAGGGGGCTGGAGGCAGGGAGCAAAGGACAAGAGACAGACGGCAAGGGGAAGGAGACAGGCCACAGACTTCTGCCCCCTGTGACTTGTCTCCAGCCTCCTGTGACCACCAGACACAGACCACAGAGGACAGGAGACAAAGAGCAAGAGGCAGGAGAACAGAGAGCAAAGGGCAGGAGACAGGGAGCTCCTGCATTCTTTCTGTGGGATTTGCAGTAGACAGGCCGTCGGGTGGCAGGAGACAGACTGCAAGTTACATCTCCTGCAGTCGGTCTCCTGCCAGATGAGGACGGGAAGAGGCAGGATCCTGAAGAAGCCATACAGTGGGTGAGTAGTGTTGTTTACCTGCCCTTTTCCTACAAGGCGCACTGTTCAACTGTCATTGGTGCCCAAGCAGCATCATAAGTCCATATCCTCCTTCTCCTCCCGTCTCCTAAAACTTAATGTAGAGAAAACTGACTTCATCGTCTTTCCAACATCCCACTCCATCCCTCCACCTGATCTCTCTATTACAGTCAATGGCTCTACACTCTCACCGGTACCGCAAGTCCGATGCCTTGGGATAACCCTTGACTCCGCTTTGTCCTTCAAACCACACATCCACACCCTTACCTCCACCTGCCGCCTCCACCTGAAAAATATTTCACGAATCCGTTCATTCCTTAACCCTGATACTACAAAAATGCTGGTCCATGCCCTCGTCATCTCCCGCCTAGACTACTGCAACATCCTTCTCTGTGGCCTTCCATCTAGCACTCTTGCTCCCCTTCAAACCATCCTCAACTCTGTTGCCCATCTTATTCACCTCTTTCCTTGCTACTCCTCTTCCTCTCCCCTCTGCCAATCCCTTCATTGGCTACCCATTGCCCAGTGAATTCACTTCAAGTTGCTTACCATGACCTACAAGGCTCTCCATAACTTCTCCCCTCCATACATCTCTGCCTTAATCTCCAGATACTTCCCCTCACGCAATCTCCGCTCCTCACAGGACCTTCTTCTCTGCTCTCCTCTTGACAGCTCCTCACACAACCATCTCCAAGATTTCTCTCGTGCTTCCCCCATACTCTGGAACTCACTGCCCCAACACATCAGACTCTCTTCCACTTTCACCAGCTGCAAAAGCAACCTGAAAACCCATCTCTAAACCTACAATAACCCCGCTATCACTACACCCCCACAAAAATGTCAGCCCCTCACCTTCTTTCCCCCTTCCTTGTAGATTGTATGCCTTCGCGGGCAGGGTTCTCCTTCCCTCTGTGCCATTTGATTGTTACATATGGTCACCATTGTACTTGTATGACTTATGTTATGTTTTTAACCCCCTTGAATGTACAGTGCCCTGGAATCAATGGCGCTATCAAATAAATAATAATAATAATACTATGAGGCCACTGTCCTTACTGAATCCCCTGCATATTTTGTATTGTTTTGGGGGAGTGGGAGGTGACCCTCATTTGAAGGACTCTCCTACATAATCTGGCAGAGTTAGTAAATTAGCTATAGAACTACCCACAGCCTAACCATAAAGAGTTATGAACTGTGAATCTGAAGCTGCCTGTGTCTTTGAAAAACAGCATGGTGAGACAACCCCTTTAAGCATCAAAATCCAAATAATTACTTTGTTTCTCCTCTTCGGGTTTTTATGATGGCTTTTACTAATAATAAACAATAGTCTACATCAATCTGCTTCCAACTTTTTTGAAGAGCAGCTGACAGATCAGGCTTGCAGAATAGAACCTTGGACCAGTTTTCCTCCAGCATAAATTTAATTAGATTTTAATCCAGATTGTTTGCTAGTCATGTCTGTAAACTGTTATGCATTTTACTTTTTGATCTGTGGCGTAATAAATCACTGCTAAAGAAATTGATTCAAAAAATGTTACTAAGAAATTATTTATCACAACAGTTAAATAACAACTAAAACTTAACCTTTAATCAGGTACTCCATAAAATAAACAATCCAACACATGTACAACATAAAGATTATAGAAATCTAGCAATTGCCATAAAAAATAACCATGCTTTTTGCATGAGGCAATGCTGGATATTATCCTTTTATAAAAAAAACAAGGAAAAAATAATCATTTGCCAGAGATTGTAAAAATTATCTTGGATTTACAGTTTGATGAGATCCACAGTATCCAGATATCTTCTTCACGTCCAATATTTGTATATAAGGCTGGGGGTAATAATGGGTTAAGAAGGTGATGACTAGCTGACCCCTGTTAAAAATGCTATCCTGTTCCCTTATAGCACTGGGGTCATCACCCCGAAAAGGGCAGCCCCAGATCTCGCCATAATGTACCGTTTTAAAGCTGTTGCTCCATATCACTCACAAACTTCATGCAAATGCTAAAAAGTAGAAATGATAGCACAAAACAAACAAGATTAATGCAGGACTTTAGAACAAAAACTCAACTCTCTTTGGGGATTACCCAATGTGTTTTTCCCCACTCAAACATGTTTTAAGTAGAGTTCTTGAGGGGTTAAGTTACTGTGGAAGCCTGAAAGCAATAATAGCAGATGTAACCATAATCACCACAGATCACAATAGTATCCTTTTAACAATCCAGTTTATACAAGTAAGATGACTCCACCTCTAGGTAAGAAGGAAATCCTTTTTATACATACCTGCCTAAGAGGCACCAAACTCTTACACCTATTCGATAAGCATCTGTCCGTCTGTACATGTCTAAATCAGAGCCTGGCACATTACACATGATGGAGAGCAAAAACTCACCTAGACACGATGTCCTCGTATCACAAGTGCGCATGTCATGAACCTTTAGGCTGCTTTCACACAGCGCAGTTTGGGTGCAGTTTTAACTGCAGGAAAGAAGTTTAGTGAAATTTTTCAGCACTCGTTGAATAAAAAACATATAAACTTTACTGTCCCATTAAAAAAGGTTAAAAATCAAACAGCAGACATAACAAGGTTGTTGACGTGTTTCGGGTCTACTATACAAAATGGACCCTTGGTCATAACATAACCAACCTAAGAATGGACGTTCTTATATAGTCTCCAATTAGTAATAGGTGTGTCTTAACCCTTAGATGACAGAAAGGAAACTTAGGAAAAAATGTGATGAAAAACAAAGCAACAAGTTACCGAAATACAAATAAATAATAATCCTTGCAACAGAAAACTAATAAACATACAAAAGATCAGATCTATAGTTAAGACCATACAGAAAATAAGAAGTTAAAGAAAAAATCCAAAAAGCTTCCCTGTCAAAAAAACGCTTCCTCCAATCTTTGCCTCTCGTAGGGCAGTTTACTCTTTCTATCGCCTTGACCTGTAAATAGTTTGTTGAGCCTGAGTGTACATTGCGAAAGTGACGTGATGCTCCAGAAATAGATCTCAGGCTATTATTTTCAATGTCATAAATATGTTCTCTAATTCTGACACAAAGATTCCTAGTGGTGCAACCGATATACTGGAGATTACACTCGATACAGCGTATCATGTACACCACATAACTAGTGCGGCAATTGATAAATGTTTTTATGGGATATTGTTATCCAGTGACTGCAGAGGAAAAAGACGTGCATTTATCCAGAAATGGGCATAGATTGCACCTGTTTGTGCCACATTTGTAACATCCTTTGTACTTTAACCATGTATTGATACCTTTTGAAGGATTATACAGACTAGGTGAAAGAGAATTACCAAGAGTGGGGGCTCGTCGGGATGCAAACCTACAACCCTCACTAAGTATCTCCTTTAGAGTTGGATCCGTATGTAGGATTGGCATATACTTCTTCATTAAATTTACAATGTGATTGTACTGTTTACTGTATTGTGTACTGAAATACACTATCGACTTAGTATTGTTCTGGGATTTTTTTTTGGGGATATCACAGTATTACGGTCCTTGCTATCAGCTATATTTTTAGCATGATGTAGAATATGTGAAGAGTAACCTCTCCTATTTAATCTTTGAGTAATGAACATTTTTTCTTTTGTATAGGCTACATCATTGTTGCAAGTGCGTCTAGCCCTGATAAATTCCCCTACCGGTAAGTTTTTTATTATATGTCTAGGATGGTAACTAGAGGCATGCAGAATCGCATTGCCAGAATCCGGTTTTCTATAAGTGGAAGTATAGATGTTATTGTGATCAACTTCTGCACTACGTTGGAGATCCAAAAAAGATATGTTCATAGGGTGACAGTGAAAGGTGAATTGGAGATTGTCAGAATTGCTATTGAGATATCCCACAAATTCTGGCACAGAAGATATATCACCTCACCAGATGATCAAGGTGTCATCAATGTATCTTCCTTACCAAAAGATGGAATCTATGAAAGGATTAGAGACAGAATATACATATCTCTCTTCCCACCAAGAGACGTAAATGTTGGCCAATGAGGGCGAAAAACTAGCCCCCGTTGGACAACCCCGAATCTGCAGGAAAAATTGGCCATGAAAGAAAAAGTAATTGTGGCATACAAGGAATGTAATTGTAGTTATCAAAAATTCCTTAAGTTCTAATTTATAATTGGTGTATTTATTGAGTTGTTCCGTTACTGCCACAATCACTCTGTCATGTGGAATAAAAGTATATAGTGCAACAAAATCACATGTCACCCAAGAAAAATTTGGATTCCACTGGATTTTATCCATGATTCTGAGAACATCACGTAATTCTCTAATGTAACCTGGACATCTTACAACCTTACATTCTTACTTCTTACAACTGCGCTCCAATTAAACTGCCTTTATTACCAGCAGCTTCTTTCACTTCTCTAAACTGTTCAGAAAGGTGTTTCAAGAAAGTAATCAATCACTGTGTTTGAAGTCTTGTGGATTACAAACACACCAATTAATTATTCACTTTCTAAACAGTTTAGATAAGTGAAGGAAGCTTGCTGGTCATAAAAGCAGTTTAATTGGAGCACAGTGAAAACCAAAACTTAGCTGTGTGAAACCACACATAGAATATACTGCACATGTGAGGGACTTGACTTAACACAATTACATAGACATTAGTATAGGAGGTCATACTGCTCATATCCGTGAGTACAATAACAAAGATAAGGATTCCGCCTGTGAGTCACAATTCACACCAATATGGTTCATCCGCTCTTCGCGCTCTGTGTGTGAAAGAGCACAATGTATCAGCTGATACATTGCGCTCTGTCATACACAGAGCGCGAAGAGCGGATGAACCATATTGGTGTGAATTGTGACTCACAGCATTATCGTCACTCTTTAAGTCTTTGGAACTAGAGGAGGTCACACAAGCCAGATAAGTAGCTATATTGTGTCTTGTATTAAAAGTGGCTTGTGAGACATTATCCTATATACTATTTGTTTGTAATATAGTATATATTGTCCATCTTAGTGTGTTTTGCACGCCCTCTATTGTTAGTAGCGTTTTCCCTATACAATATCCCCTGAGGATATCCTGCTTATCTGGGAGGATCGTAACATGTTGGGATCTATAGTGTGAGGGATTAATAGGGCTTCTCTAGTTAGGGTTAGGTTCGTGACAGGACCCCCCTTTTTTCGGGGCGATAATCCTGTTTTAGGGAGCGTATATTAGCTGCCTAGGGATTTATAGGATTTAAGATAGCCTTTCTTTAAAACCTCTTATTAAAAATTTTTCTTTGTGACTAAGTCTCTGATACCAGTGGTTTGGGTGTTGTCACACTTTTTTAGTAGATTTAAATATTAAAAGTTATATTTTAGTCGGTTCTCTCCCTTTTTAGGGATTTGTGGTTTACTATGACAATTTTTGGAACAGATCCAAAAGAGGGATCTGAAAGAAGCAATGACACATATATGGGCGATCACTCGTGTGACCGCCGATGCGTGTTTCACAGTAAAAGCAATGTAAATCACACTGCTCATTGTTAGATGTGTGTTTGGGTCCGTTTAGGGTCTGGCAGATGAATCCAAACATGCATCTAAAATGTATGTTCACACGGACTCAACACGCTATGTGAACATACCGTAATGCAAATTACAAGGTGATTCCATAATTTTTTACTTAGCTTGAGTGATTATAGGTTTTTTTCTTGCTTGATTTGGAAAAACATATGCCATTAATTACAAAAAATCCACTTGTTTAAAAATAATCCAATTTCTTTGAAATATGGTTCATTAAAACAGGGTGTTTGAATATTAAATGAACAGGGTTTTGTGTCACAGAAAGTAGAAAAGTTAGGTGAACATTCTTTAAGTATAATGACCAGGGGCGTTGCTAGGGTCCTAAAACATCCGGGGCCCGGGCCCTCTGTGTTTTGCTCAGTAGGGCTGGGTTCACACGACATTTTTCACGCCACATTGTGAACTGCGGCATGATGTGTTTTTACAGAGAAAAACCTTCTGCTCCTGTCACTAATTTTCAGCATATTCCACATAGAGTGACCCTATATCTATATACCTGCCTCAGCAGTCACAGCACAATGAAAATCACCAATGACAAATTTACTTTTTCAAAACCCCTCACCTCCGTATGACAGTGTAATACCCCTAAACAGTCACCAAAACATGCACCTATACATGGAGCAAATCTGTCAGACAAATGATTGTTACTAAAAAACCTCCTACAAAACCAAGTCCCAAAACTATTACTACAAAAGGATCAAATAATCCTGCCAGACCCTGACCGAACGTGACCCCCACATGTGACTATCAGCTGTACACAGGCACTGAAGACATATATTACCCCATAAAGGTACTATATAGTGGTAGATACTAGTTGTATGTAGATGCTCTGCAGAAATATAAGTGATTACACTGCAGTTACATTTAGTGACTCACCGGAGACATCATTTCTGATCAGCGTCGTTCACTTTCCCTTTTCTTCTCCATCCGGTTCACACCTTCATACTGGTTTCTCCCGGCCAATACTCGTCCCTGCAGATTTGGACACAAATATCTTAGAATCCTCACATTTCCAGCAACTCCTTAATTATAGGTATATAAGTCCCCTCAATTAGGCAGGTATATAGATATAGGGTCAATGTCAGGCAGGTATATAGATATAGGGTCACTCTCAGGCAGGTATATAAATATAGAGGCACTCTCAAGCAGGTATATAGATATAGGCCACTGAGGCAGGTATATAGGGGCTCAGACAGGAATATAGGGCCACAGGCAAGTATATAGGGCCACAGTCAGGTATAGGGGGCCACAGGCAGGTATAGGGGGCCACAGGCAGTATATGGGGCCCCAGGCAGGTATATGGGGCCACAGGCAGGTATATGGGGGCACGGAGGCAGGTAGATGGGGCAACAGGGAGTATATGGGTCCACAGTCAGTATATAGCCGCACTAAGGCAGGTGTATGGGGCCACAGGCAGGTATATGGGGCCACAGGCAGGTATATGGGGGCACTGAGCAGGTATATGGGGCCACAGGAAGTATATAGGGGCACTAAGGCAGGTATATGGGGCCACAGGCAGTATATGGGGCCACAGGCAGGTATATGGGGCCACAGGCAGTATAGGGGGCCACAGGCAGGTATAGGGGGCCACAGGCAGTATATGGGACCACAGGCAGGTATATGGGGCCGCCGGATGGTTTAGGGGGCCACCGGCAGGTATAGGGGGCCACAGGCAGTATATATGGGGCCACAGGCAGGTATAGGGGGTCATAGGCAGTATATGGGGCCACAGACAGTATAGGGGGCCACAGGCAGGTATAGGGGGCCACAGGCAGTATATGGGGCCAGAGGCAGTATATGGGGCCACAGGCAGTATATGGGGCCTCAGGTAGTATATATGGGGCCGCAGGCAGTATATATGGGGCCATGGGCAGTATATATGGGGCCACAGTCAGTATATGGGGCCACAGGCAGTATATGGGGCCACAGGCAGTATATGGGGCCGCAGGTAGTATATATGGGGCCACAGGCAGTATATATGGGGCCACGGGCAGTATATATGGGGCCACGGGCAGTATATATGGGGCCACAGGCAGTATATGGGGCCACAGGTAGTATATATGGGGCCACAGGCAGTATATATGGGGCACCAGGCAGTATAAGGGGACACAGGCAGTATCTGGGGCCGCAGGTAGTATATATGGGCACCGAGGCAGGTAAACACTATAAAAATAACAACATTAATACTCCCCTTAGCATCCCCGGCGAGCGCTCTGTCCTCTTCAGTCCTGCGCTCCTCCGGCAGCTCCTCGGGCGCACGGCCGGTGACGCGCTGTGCGCCCAAGGACATGCAGCGGCGTGATGAGGTCATTACATCGCGCCGCTGCCAGCTGAGCAGCACGGGGCCGCGCCGGGTCCTCAGTGCAATGAGGACCTGGAGGCCCCGCTGTGTCGGACCCGGAGACGGTCCGACACTGTCTGCAGGGCAGGGAGCGCTTGCTCTCTGCTCCGCAGAAGCCCTCGGCTGTATGTGTGTCCAGCGGACGCACATGCAGCTAAAGGTGGCAAGGCCCGTCGGTGTTCCAGGCCCATGGCAGCGGCCTGGAGCCCGGGAGGTTCGGGGCACAGGGGGTTTTATTCAGGGCCCGAGCCCCGAATAAAACAGCCTAGCGACGCCCCTGATAATGACCCTCATTTACTAATGTGATTGCACCAGAAAAGTGTCTTAAAATGTGCCAAAAAGTGGCACAATTTTGGCTTAGCACATCGCAGCATGACCCAGACACATTTATGAGCTTAAAGGGGTTCTCACTACAAGGATTGCTTTTTATGTTAAAGATCTTGCAAAAACAAGTCCCTTTGCAATATATGTCCGTTAACAGTGTCCTACCTATTCCTAGATATGCCTTCTTGAATGGGCCGCATCAGCTCCTAAGGTCGCTATAGCTACAGACTTGTTCAATCTCTCATGATAGGCTGTCAACATTGGTTGCTATAGCTACAGACCTAGCTTCTACTGCAGCCTAGTAGAAGCCAATAAACATGCCCCTAAATTCAAAATGAAACCAGGAAAACAAGACTGAGGTAAGATGAATCAATGTAGTGATACAACCCCTTTAAGAAAGTATCTGCCCACTGCTCGACAGGTGGAAGTGGCTTACCAATAAGTGGCTGGGAGCTTCCTGGAAAGTGAGTGTGACTATGATGTGACATGGTGCGGAAAAATCTGCCATAGAAAGTAAGCCAAAAATTTTTTTTTCGAAAGCTGCACCAAATTATCAATCAGCCTGAGCTACTGTGATAAATTTGGTGCATTTTTAGACAGCCTGTCTAAGTTTATGCTTTGTAAATTTTAGACAGCGATAGTAAATGATGGTCAATGAGTCTATGATCTTTACCAGGGGTTGTACATGCATTTTGACTGATCTTCTTCATCTTATGTTAAAACCCTTTGTGAAAAACACCAGAAAACTGTCTTGGCCTAGGACTTTTCTTGTTGCACCATCTTGCACACCAAGCCGTGCCCCCTTTCCATGAAACCACACCCCTTTTGTTGCACAAGGCACAAAAGAATGTAAAAACTGTTTAAAACACATAATTAATGTGGCGTAGAGTAAGTACACCTTTATCTTTGCCACAAGTTGCGCAGAATTCTGGTACAATTGCTTTAATAAGCATGCCGCATAGTATGTAAAACCAACTTCAAAGTCATTTCTGTGCCTTTTTGTGATTTTTTTGTACCAATTTCTTCTATATATGAAGGGAAATTTACTATTGTATTCCAATCTATAGCAAAAAAACAATTAAGAAGTGCATCCCCCTTATTATATGTGCCGAAACTGTGACTTATGTAGATTTCTGCTGCAATTGACACCTAGGGAGACATGTATGATCAGATTTTTCACCCTTTTCTTGCGTAAAATTCACCAAACTGAGCCAGCTACGATGTCTAATGCATCAATCGAATGTGTTAGGCGCATTGTTCGTAAGACTCGACACTTTCTGTGGGCGTTCTGTGGTCGTACCACACTCGTAATATTAGACACATATATGAATGTGGATTGGCAAAACTAGATGCATTTCTGCTTGAACAGGCAGACCTATTTCATTGTGATCTGCCAGAACCTGAAGAGTCGAAGTGGAGCTAGATTCTCTGTTAGGGAAAATAATGTCCAATATTTCTCAACTTACACCAGTACAATAATAAAAAGTTATTTATGATAATTACCAAACTATATAAAATTTAATTATTTAAATTGAATAAAAAATGTTATCATATAAAATTAATATAAAAATATATAATATTCCCGAAATATAAAATTCTCCCCTATGAAATGTATTTAAAATTAATAGCATCTAAAACTAATTTTACATTAAAAAAC
Organism: Phyllomedusa bahiana; assembly: GCA_025379985.1. Taxonomy (NCBI): domain Eukaryota; kingdom Metazoa; phylum Chordata; class Amphibia; order Anura; family Hylidae; genus Phyllomedusa; species Phyllomedusa bahiana. The sequence continues at coordinate 56,956 of JAODAL010015815.1, forward strand.
CCACTGATGTTGTTCAGATTTTAAAATTTTTAATTTTTACTACATTAAATTTGAAATTTATTTTTCTGCTCTCACTCAATTTTTCATACAGCAAGAGCCAGCACACCACAGGTCTTGCTGGGACCTGTGGTCCACCATGCAAGATCAGTACCATAGTTTCTATTCACTGACATGCAATTCTAATGACTTTTCACCTACACAGGTGAGGCGCATCAAACTTTAGACACCATTTATAATCACACAAAAACACTTTGTTACATTCAGGCACATAATACACTTTGATGCACCTAGTTCCATACATGTCTCCCTTAATTTCTGTTCCAAACCTCCGCCACAGAGGTGAAAACAGAAGCCTTGGCACCTGTTTTACAATGGACACCCACGGCGTCCGACATACACTTCTAATTATAATGGGTCAGTCAGGTTTCCATCATGGTGCTTTTCAAACCTCACTGACTATTTTGCATAAATCATAGGCTTATAGGAAAAGAGCTGAGGAGCTCCACAGCGCACTCTATTGGATGTTGTTATCCTCAATTCACAAGTAGCTGTCAGGAGCCTTGCAATGTGAAAGGGATTGGAGCCAAACCAGTAAAGTTCATCTACAGACAGCTGTTTCGGGGTATTTGCCCCTTGTCAGTGCAGCGGAGAACGTACTGGTTAGCTGGGTGAGAAGGCAAGAGTGGCTTAGAAGGGGGGAAAATCTCTCCTTGGGGAGAGACAATTTTAAACCTTTGTAGAGGCAATTGCACTGACCCTTTTTCTATTTTATATACGGCACTGATTGACTGGTTAGCACAGAAGGATTGGGAAGATAATAACAGTAGTTAAAAACCGCACAAATAAAGCCTATTTGGGGCAATCATAAACAACATGTTACGTTATTCCAGGGTTAATTTGAATGTTTTGTGCTTTATGATAAAGTGTGAGTGCGTCCGACTGCTTTTCTCTTAGCAGTTTTTAATGCTTCTAACAAATATCACAAGTTTTAACTGTTTTTCATAAGGTTTCTTACAAGCATATTTATTTTATTTTGTTACATTTCTAAGCTACATTTTTCATCCAAGAAGTCAATGGGAAAATGCCAGATAAAAAGCCACGAAACCTCAACAGAACAGAAAAAAGGCAAAAACTAAATTCTGAGTATGCACACTATCTTAATGATTTGCTATAGACTTGAAAGTAACATCTGTCGGCAGTGTTTTGAACCAAAAGAAAGAAGTTGTTAAATATGGAATAAAAAATCCTGTGAAAAACGCTACGAATTGTGTATGAATCCACATTTAGAAGTATACAACAGACACTTTTTATTTTTATACAATGTCATTAAATTTTTTTTTTTGCTATAACAAACAAATGCTTGTTAAAAATAAATGCCACCTTACAATTATACACAAGATAAAATTGACAAAACAAGGAAGCTTTCATCTTGAATGGGCTGTTTTTGTTGATACATATGGAAAAAATTAAGTCCAATTATATGTTGTGTTTTGGCTCGAGTGCTCCTGCTTCTCCATGGGCTTATTTTATTCGCAGATATACCATTACACTCCGGTCTACTTCTGAACATTTGAACTCCAGCCTTTAAACACTAGTATTTTTGTTGCTTGATCTCGCATAGTCTTAGTTAAACACCATCAGACACTCCAGTTCAGAATTAAAAGGTTACTGAAAGGTTAACATTTAGACACCATTAAAAAATATACACAAGCAGAGAGTTATTTGCAAGAGGCCAAATCCTTAAAATTATGCTGCTTAAATCACTTGTATATTAACAATTTAGTAAACTAAGGAAAGAAAAATAATATAAATAATAGTGATATATTGGTACAGCATAGGATTTCGGTAATATGATAGCCGCTGTTTTCAAGCAAGCTTTTTTTGCAATTATAATAATAGAATTTTAGCAAGTAAAAACAACAAGGCTGCATACACTGAGAGTATTAAATGTCAAAAATGCAGTTAAATTTACAAGCTTAGGATTTAGGATGAAAACTTGATGATGCATCATGGAAAATAAGTCCAGTTATAACAGTAGTTTGCTCTGAGGAATTTGTAAATTAGACTATAAATGAGACTGCATTTTCCTATAGTAGGAACTTAAAAGGAAGGCCTACCTTCACAACCAATTTTATTTTACTGTCCCAAAGCATCTATAATAAAAAATAAAGAAACATTAAAAACAGTCTTAATTAAATCTATTGTTTTGTGTCTTTAGCTCCTATGGAGACCTGTGTCTTCACAATAACAGACTACAAACAATCCATGTGTAGTACAGTCACAATCCCCTTCCAGTTACTAATATTTTGTAGCTTAGCAAAAAGTAGGGAATGGCTAACAATAGGACTGAATGGTTATAATACACTGGATTTGTTTACAGTCTGTTACCATGAAGAAAAAGATCTCTACAGGAATTGTATTGAAAAACAATGGACTTTTAAAGAGGTTTTGCCACCTGGCAAAATCCCTTCTGAGCCCCTCTTAGCCGGCTTCTGAGAATGGGGAGATAACTGTGCTTGCCCAGCCATCCCCTATTAATGTCCCATCTGTTCCAGATAGAGCCAAGCGCACTCGCATGGATATATTCTGAACTTCCATAGAAATGAATGGGGAAGACTGACCAAGTATGGCTATCTCCCCGTTATCTGAGTCCGGCTTGTAGAGAGCTACACGTGGCCTCAGACAGAATTTTGCTGGATGACAAAACCCTTTAATTAAGACTGTTGCTACATTTCATTAAAGGTGATTTAGGACAATACACAGTAGTTGCTTAAAAAATTAAATTGCATAATTCTGAAATACAGATTCATTTTTTTGTTGCTCTAATAGGTCTAAAATTAAAAATGTTGCTGACCTTTGATTGATTTCATTTCTCTGATCTCAAAAAGTACATACATTCAGTTTTCTGGTTCAGTTTAAGCCAGTATGTCATGAAATTGCTACATAGTGCTTTAGAAATGGAAGATTACACAGATAGTTTTACATTCATTTCTTTCTACTTTTTATGGGAAACAGACTACAGTCATTTTGAAATATGTTCAGCTGTTACACTAGAATTATTTCCAGATATTTATGAATTGGAGGCAATTATTATTTTTAATCAAGAACTAGGGCGACATGTATCAACGTAGGCGTGTCAAAGTGAATTGTTGAGTCTCATGTTCAGTGTATAATGTACATGATGTATGAAAGTGGTTTTTGTGCGATTATAAATGATAGGTAAAGTTCGACGCACCTCGTCTATGTGTTAGGTGCATTACGAAACTTAGGCGCGTAAGTAATGCGCCTAACATGTATTAAGGTTATAGACAGGTTGGAAATAAGAGAAGACATTAGAATAGCATGTCAGTGAATAGAAACTATGGTTCTGATCTTGCTTGGTGGACCACAGGTCTCAGCAAGACCTGTGCTGTCCTGGCTCTTGCTGTATGCAGAAAAAAGGGTGAGAGCAGCAAAACTAAATTTCAAGTTTAATGTAGTAAAAATTTAAAATATAAAAATCTGAACCAATGGGATTTTAATTTAAAATTTATTTTAGATTCTATTAATTTTAAAACATTTTATATGACATATTTTTATATTTTGGGGTTATTAAATATTTTTATATTAATTAAAATGATCATATTTTTCATTAAATTTAAATAATAACATTTTATACAGTTTGCCAATTATAAAAAATTACTTTTTATTAATGTACTATTTTAAGTTGAGAAAAATTCGACATTTTTGCCCCTTGCAGCAAATCTAGCTCCACTTCGACTCCTCAGGCTCAGGCAGACCACATTGAAATAGGTCTTCCTGTTCGAGCAATAATGCGCCTAGTTTTGCCGAACCACATTCATAAATGTGTCTAATATTACGAGTGTGGTGCGACACGCCCTCAGAACGCCCCCTCATGTTAGGCGCATTAGAAAGTCTTACGAACAATGCGCCTAACACATACGTTACGCGCATTAGACATCATAGCCGGCTCAGTTAGGTGCATTGTATGCCAGAAAAAGGGTGAAAAACCCTTTCATACATGTCACCCTAGGTGAGAATATCGATTTTCAAATAATAGAGTCTATTTTGGTGATAACCCTAAAGTTATCTAGTGTAAGCCCACTATATAACCACTCCTATGATTTGTTCTAATTTATGTATAATTTTCAACACATTCATTCACATTTAAGAAGGGTATTAGAAAGGATTAAAAAGTTGCTGATAATGCTAATCCTTTGAAGCCTGAAAGACAAGCCTATGCTATGCTAAATCATTTTTAAGACCCATTATAAAATCTAGTTCAATTGTTTTAATAAAACTATGGGACAGTTTGGCAATACATATTATTACTAAGAATACATAAGCTTTTGATACATAAAAAGTCGATAATATTCTTATACCACAAAGATGTCAACCATCTTTTTTTTTTTTTTTTTTTTTTTGGGGGGAGGAGTAATTTGCACTACTTGATTCCTAAAAATAAAAGCACCTAAGTGATTGCCATTAAATATAGGTAGCTGCAGTGGGGAAAATAAGTATTTGATCCACTGGCGTTGATTTTTAAATAATTAATTTGCATTTTATTGCATGAAATAAGTATTCGATACAATAGAAAAACAAAACATAAGATTTGGTATAGAAACCTTTGTTTGCAATTAGACACCTCAGAGGTGTCTTGTAGTTCCTGACCAAGTTTGCACACACTGCAGCAGAGATTTTGGCCCACTCCTGTCACTGAGTTTCAGCTCCCTCTAAAGATTTTCAGTTGGGTTCAGTTCTGGAGACTGGCTAGGCTACTCCAGGACCTTGAAATACTTCTTACTGAGCCACTCCTTAGTTGCCCTTGTTGTGTGTTTCGGGTCATTGTCCTACTGGAAGACCCGGCCAAGACCCATTTTCAATGCACTTAGGGCGACATGTATAAATTCTGGCACTGATAGACCAGTTCTAAATCGCTTTAAGGCAGTATCGACTGCACCAGAATGTATATACTTGTTTTTCTGCAGTTCATACATACAGGCGCAGTCTAGTGCCAACACAACAACTTAGGCTCAGACAGACCACCTTTAACTTGGCCTGGCTGCATCAAAGAATCATAAATGTGTCTACTTCTACTAATGTGGTGCGACATGCCCCCAGAACGCCCCAAAAAGTGTCTTTGGCGCGGTACCAAGGCACTTATCTCTCCAAAGTTTGGAGTACGCCTGTTCATTCATTCATCTATAGAACTAGTCTACTACAACTTTTTGAGGGCAGAATTCTGGCACAGCCCCATTCATACATGTCGCCCTTACTGAGGGAAGAAGGTTGTTGGCCCAACCTCATGATACATGGCCCCATCCATCCTCCTTTTAATACAGCACAGTAATCCTGCCCTCTCTGCAGAAAAACACTCCCAAAGTATGATGTTTCCACCCCCATGCTTCACGGTTGGGACGGTGTACTTGGGGTTTGTACCCATCCTGCTTCTTCCTCAAAACACGGAGGGTGGAGTTGACACCAAAAAGTTCTATTTTGGTCTCATCTGACCCCATGACCTTCTCACATGTCTCCTCTGGATCATCCAGATAGTCATTGGTGAACTTCAAACAGGCCTGGAATTGTGCTGGCGTGAGCAGGGAACCATGCGTGCACACCAGGATTTTAATCCATGATGGCGTAGTGTGTTATTAATGGTAATCTTTGAGACTGTGATCCAAGCTCTATTCAGGTCATTGACCAGGTCCTCCTGTGTAGATCAGGTATCAGCCCAGAACTTTCTCAGAATCATCCTTAACCCATGAGGTGACATCTTGCATGAAGGCCCAGATCAAGGAAGTTTAACAGTGACCTTGCGTTTCTTCCATTTTCTAATAATTACATCAACAGTTGTTGCCTTCTCACCAGGCTGCATGCCTATTTTTCTGTAGCCCATTCCAGCCTTCTGCACGTCTGTCTCTTTTACATGGTTACATAGGGCGACATGTATGAACGGGCTTTACGCCTGTTTTCAGGCGTAACCTGCGCCTCCCAGCCCGATTCCCCCTGTCGGATGCAGGGATGCGGTGTTAGGTGCAGCGTTCGCCACTTTTAGCTGCGCCCCGCATGAAGGGGCGGGCAATGGGCGCGGTGTGGGCGCGGTGTAGGCGTTCCGAGCTCGAAAACTCCGAGGCATGTACGATTGGTCTAAATGCTCCGGCGGCGGCGAAGTGAAGCAAGAACGGAACATGCGAGGAAACATAGAAGATCGTATCAGAAATCTCGGCGCTCAGCTCCGTGCAGCATGGAGTAGGATTCCGAAAAAATCGCCTTTATAAAGGCGGAAAACATTCTCAGAAAAGAGCTCAAACCTTTAAAATAAAAAATACATTAAAAAAATCACTTTCCAAAAATCTAGAACGGCGCAATATCAGGAATTAGGATATTGGAAATTGCCAGTAAATACAGTAATTCAAATTCTGAAAGCTATTCTCATTGGTCGGCAGAAACCGGCCAATCAGAATAGGAGCGACAGTGAACCATTAAAGCCTATGGAGAAATATTGACCAATCAGAATCAAAGGGCGGGAACAGTTAAAAATACATAAAAATGCTGAAAAAAGCTGTTGGCGAGCAGCGGGGGCGGTATCCGGAATAAAAATAGGAGCGACAGTGAACCAAAAAAACCTAGGGAAAATTTTGACCAATCAAAAAAAGGGCGGGACTTCAAAATACAGTAAAAATGTTAAAAGAGCTGTTTTGGCTGACTAGGGGGGCTTGGCTATTCCGGCCAATCAGAATTGGCGCAGGGCCCATTATAGCCTATGGAGAAGTTTAAACCAATAAATAAAAAGGGGGGACGGTTCAAAATAAGAAAAAATGCAGAAAAAGAGCTGATTGGCTGAGTAGGGGGGGGCTTGGCTACCCCCACCCAATCAGACGCGGCTCTTTTCCCATTGTAGTCTATGGAGGATCAGCGCAATGCAACTGGGCGTCGCGCCGTGAGGCATGGAGTTAAAAAAAAAATCATTTTTATTAATGAAAAACTTATAAAATAAAACGCTAAAAACCTTCTCAAAAAAAACATTTAAATCCCTAAAAAACACATTTGTCGCCGAGACCGGCTAATAAGGAAATTTCAATAGAGAAATTCCCGGAAATACTAATTAAAAATTTTTTTTAACCTTCTGTTTGGTCGGCAAAAAACCACCCAAATTCAAATAGGAGCAACAGGGGCCCCATTCTAAGATTGGAGGAAAATTGCCCCAATCAGAATAGGGCGACGGGATCCTTTCTAACCCTATGGAAAAATTTGCCCAAATCATATTCAAAGGCGGGACATTCAAAATACAGTAAAAAGGAAGAAACGAGCTGAGGGGTTGAAGCGAGGGGGCTCTCCAGCTTTTCCGACAGGCGCGAGCTTTTTCTCAAGAGTTCTAGGGGGAAAAGAAATTAGAGCAAGTCGTGATTGGCTAATTTTAAAAGGGCGGGTTTTTTTGGACCAAGGGGGAGGCGACGACGCTCCTATGGGTTTTTAATGCAATCTGAAAAAAAACTGTACTGGCCAAACAAATGATAAACTACAAAAGTTGTCCCGATGTGTATAAAAAAGAATAAAAATATGGGGGTAAAGAAAAAAAAAAAATTAATTCCTATTGCAATTCCTTATGTAGCGCCGGTCTGGGCGACAAACGCTTTGTTGGGGATTTAACTGCTTTATTTTTAGAGAATTTTCAGCGCTTTATCTGTAATTTTACCTTAATAAAAATGATTATTTTATTCAAACCCCATGCCGCCGGGCTGAGCGCCCAAAATTGCATTGCGCCGATCTCTCCATTGACTCAAGGAAATAGCTCGCGTCTGATTGGCTGGGGTAGCCAAGCGCCCCATTTCCAAAAAAACCCAATCAGCTCTTTTCCCGCATTTTTACTGTATTTTGAACTGTCCCCCTTTGATTTTGATTGTCAAAAATTCTCCATAGAATATAAAGGGTCTTTGTCGCTCCTATTTGATTGGGTGGCTTCTGCCCACCAAACCGAAGAGCTTAAAAAAATTTAATTACTGTATTTCCCGCAATTCCTATTCCCAATTCTGAGTAGCCCCCGGGTTCCCGGGAAAAAACGCGTTGTTCGGGGTTTAATTGATTTATGTTTTTAAAAAGGGTTTTGGGTCTTTGTCCCCCCTTTGATTTTGATTGGTTCAAACTTCTCCCAAGCTATAAGGGTTTTCCTGTCGCCAATTCGATTGGTCAGTAGCCCAAGCCCCCCTAGCTCAGCCAATCAGCCTTTTCTCATTTTTTCTGTATTTTGAACTGCCCGCCTTTTTTTGATTTGGGCAATAGTTCCCAAGGTTTTAAAAGGTTCACTGTCGCTCCATTCGATTGGCCGGGTTTTTGACGACCAATGAGAATAGCTTTCGAATTTGAATTTTCTGTATTTCCCGGCAATTTCCAAAATCCTAAATTTTTGATATTGCGCCGTTCTAGATTTTTGGAAATGATTTTTTTAAGTATTTTTTTATTTTTAGGTTTGAGCTCTTTTCTAAATGTTTTCCCCCTTTTAAAGGGCGATTTTTTTTTTTATACTCCCCACGGACACTTTAAAGATTTTCGCTGTTTTTTCCCGCCGTCTCAATCGGAAAAACAACTTCGGCGAGTCCGTTCTGCGCCTAAGTCCCGCACGCGCCCCCTACACTGGGGAGGCATGGCGGACTTTTTCCCCCCCAGTATGAGCGCACTCCCTCGGGCGGCGATTCATAGGCGCAGAGCCGCACTGCACCTAAGTCCCGCACTGCACCCCAAACACTGGCGAGGCGCGGCGGACTTTACATAGGATGTATGAGCGCGCCCCAGTGCCGACATAAATCAGGCGCAAATTTCGCTGGAAAACCGGCGGAAAGGTGCGCCCCGACGTGGCGAGATTCATACATGTCGCCCATAGTTTTTAAGGCCGAAAAAAGACGTCCATCCAGTTCAGCCTGTTGTGCTAAAGTGTTGATCCAGAGAAAGGCAAAAAAAACCCAATGAGGCAGGAGACAATTGTCCTCATTTTAGGGGAAAAAAAAAACTCTCTGACTCCAATCTGGCAATTGGAATTATCCCTGGATCAACGACCCTACTCCAGAATCCTAGTCATTATAAATTGTTATATTATTACGCTCCAGAAATGCATCCAAACCCTTTTTGTACTCTGTTATTGAATTCACCATGACAATTTCCTCTGGCAGAGAATTCCACAGTCTCACTGCTCTAACAGAAAAGAATCTCTTTCTATGTTTCTGTATAAACTTTTTTTCCTCAAGAAGTAGAGGATGTCCCCTTGTTCTTAATACAGTCCTGGGTATAAATACATCTTGAGAGAGATCCCTATATTGATTTTTTATATATATTTAAATATATTTCATATATTTAAACATAATTATTATTTATTATTTCCCCCAAGCCGTCTTTTCTGTAAACTAAATAACCCTAATCTTGCTAATCTTTCTGAGTATTGCAGTCCACCCAGTCCTTTTATTATTTTTGTTGCCTGCCTTTGTATCTGTTCAAGCTCTACAATGTCTTTCCTGTGCACTGGTGCCCAAAACTGTACACAATATTCCATGTGTGGTCTGACCAGTGACTTGTATAATGGGAGAATAATGTTCTCATCATGTGCATCTATGCCTCTTTTAATACACCCCATAATCCTATTTGCCTTGGCAGCTGCTGTCTGACACTGGCTGTTACAATTAAGTTTACTGTCCACCAGGATTCCCAAGTCCTTCTCCATAATAGCAATAAAAAATTTATTAGACCAGCACTAAAGTCCCAAAAATATGAATCCTCAAAAGAAGCATTAATGCATCAGATCATCCTAAGGTGAGAGAGCCCAACTGTCACCATCCAGATCCAGAAAAATTGAAGAAGCGGATGTCAGCATAAAACTCTTCTTTAATAGTGAATCCAGAGTACAAAAATGCAACGTTTCGGCTCAAAATTAGGTGATAGAGCCTTTTTCAAGCATAATGATAGTGTTACAAGTACAAGTATATATATGAGCAAAAATAAACACCCCCAAAATCCAACCACCAATCATATAAACAGTGACATGATAGAAAAACATTCTGCCAATGGATCTGTGTCTAACATACATAATAAAGCTTAAAAATCTCCAATCATTGGTTACCTATTTGAGAGCGGGACCCAATGTTTGCATGTTGCATAGAACGGTGTCCTATAGTAACTACTGCGCATGTCCGAGGACAGTGCGCATGTCCGTTGTCCTATGGACTACAAGTCTTTAATGCGCATGCCCAATGGACTTCAAAGCATCATTGCGCATGTCAGACAACAGCGTGTAAGTCCATCGGGCTACATTAACAAAATTATTTCTCGTGCCATAATCTCAAGTGTGTATAGAAGTAGGGGCGCATAGAGCTACTGCGCCAACCCTTCAACCTGATGGCACAAACACAATGCAGATAGATAGAGATCTATATCAGTTTTCTGTCATAGAAATCTATTATCCATCCCGGGTCTATAGGTACACTAACATAATTATATGGCTATGAGCTTATGCCAAGCTGTCAACATCATGTACAGGGAAGAAGATGTCATGAAACATGACAGCAACAACCCAACATTGATGGCACTATACTACATCAAGACATTTCATACTAAGACATTTAACAAGTAATCATGTAATGGATTTTTCCTCCCCATGTGCATAACCTTGCATTTAACTGTGTTAAACCTCATCTACCATTTCTCTGCCCAGACCTCCAACTTATCCAGATCACTTTGTAATAACACATTATCCTCTATTGTGTTGATTACTTTACGGAGCTTGGTATCATCTGGATATTCTACTGCGCAATCCATGTGTAAGATCATTAATGAAAATATTAAAGAGGATAGGGCCCAATACAAAAACCCCGTGGTAAATCCACAGTACAGGGATCCCAGTCTGAGTAAAGTACCGTTAATTACCACCCTTTGTTTTCTATTACTGAGCCAGTTGTTTACCCACTTGCATGCATTTTCCCCCAGTCCAAGCATTCTCATTTTACTTACCAACCTTTTATGTGGCACAGTATCAAATGCTTTAGAGAAATCTAGATATATGACATCCTATGCTTCCCCCCGATCCAGTCTAGAACTAACTTTCTCATAGAAGCTGATGAGATTAGTTTGATAGGACCGATCCTTCATAAACCCATGCTGGAACAGCGTTATACATTTATTTTCAGTGAAATAATTAAGGATAACATCTCTCAGAAAACCCTCAACCATTTTACCCTCAACAGAGGGTAAACTTACTAGCCTATAGATTCCAGGATCACTTTTTGACCCCTTTTTGAATATTGGCACCCCCATTTTGCTATGCGCCAATCCTTTTGGGGCATACCCCGTTATTACTCCATAAATATTAAGAATAGGGGCCTATCTATTACATTACTTAACTCCCTTAGTACACGTGGGTGTATGCCATCAGGACCAGGGGATTTGTCTATTTTAATCTTAAGATGGAGCTGCACTTCTTCCTGGTTTAGACAAGAAACACTTAAGTTTGAGTTTACTTCATTCCTCTGCTCATCAACAGGAAGGTCATCCTCCTCGGTAAATACAGTGGAGAAAAAATTGTTTAATAGGTTTGCTTTTTTTCTCATCGCCCTCCACAGTCTCTCCCTCACTACTTTTCAAAGGGGCAACATTTTCTGTTTTAATCTTTTTACTATTTATATAATTAAAAAAATATTTTTGGGGGTATTTTTTATTTTCTAGGGGCAATATGTCTTCCTGTCTCCAGCTTTGCGCCTTATCATTATTTTACATATTTTTTTTTTTTCCCTCATATTTTTTTTAGTGCCCTTCACTCCCCTTCCTGTTTTAGTATTTGAAAAGTTTTTTCTTTTTGTTTTTTATTGCCTCTTTGACATCCCTGTTGATCCCCATTTGGTTTTACTTTTTCTAATTCTTTTATAACCATAAGGATGTACCTCCACATGGCGCCAAAATGTTTTGAAAATACCCAATATTTTTTGTTTTGGAAATTTTTTAAACCCCCTTGTCCCATCAATAGGTTTTAAAGAGCCTCCTAAGCAAATCAAATTACCCTTTCTTCAAATTTAGTGTTTTTTGCGGCCCCTCACCAAAACCATATTAAAGGGATAAAGGGGAAAGTATTACTTTTAGGGCGTTTTATTAGGTGCCCCTCAAAAACCTTTTTCCCTTTTAGGTTTTTAGTAAAATTTTAAAGTCAGAAGGGCCTTTCCCTCTGGGTTTCTTTTCCTGCACCGTTTAGAAAGGTAATTATTTTTTAGTTATTGACAAAAACCTTTTCATTTATAGGCCCCCATTTTTTCATTTCCCAATTAATCTAATAGATTGTAACTCTTGCAGCAGGGCCCCACACCTCGGACTCATTTGTCATATTTTTTTAAAATGTAAGTCGGTTTGTCTTTTGCTATTCCCTCTATATTGTAAAGTGCTGCGGAATATTTGGCGCTCAATAAATAAAGATTATTATTATTATGTCTGGGTAGTTAAAGTCGCCCATAATAACAACTTCCTTCTGTTTACCGCCCACTATTTGCCTAGGAGTACTCTTCCAGGGGTTTGGTCAACCCTGCATTGGTCACATGCAATTTAGAATTTTTCAGTTTTTTTTCCCTTTCTCCCTGTTCTTTTTAACTATTCACACCCCCTTTTTATTCCTAATTCCCAGCTCTCTATTTTCACATTTTGCATACTTTTTATTTTTTTACCCTCCCCCCCCCATCGCTATTTAAATATTTCTCCAATTTCCCTGCCATTTTGTCCCCCAATACAGCTGCCCCTTTTCCCCATTTAGGTGCAGCCCCCCTAGATAGAGTCGTACCAAACGAATCAGCCCATTTCCAAAACAAAAAATCCCTTTTTCGTACCCCCAATTTTTGAGACACTTATTCACCTCTCTAATCCCCCTGCCCTCTGGGGGGGCCCGGGAAGCAGGAAATATTTCTGAAAAATTACCTTGGAGGCCCTTTCCCTTGTTTTTTTTGGCCTAATTCCCAAAATCTTTTTTTAAGGACACTCCCCCACCTCTAAAATAACCTGCCCACATACCTAGGGGGGCTATTAAACTGCCCTTACCTGCCAATTAATTTTATTGGTATCCATTTTTTTTTTTTAAAATTTTCACCAAGCCGCTGCATTTCCACCCGGGCTTATACTCAGTCAATAAGTTTTCCCATTTTTTTTGTGGAAAAGTAGGTGCCTCGCTTATATTCGGGTCGCCTTATACTTGAGTATATAAGGGGGTGTATATATAGATATATATATATATATATATATATATATATTTACAATAGTAAATCATTCAGAACATATATATGTACAAACTCAAAATGCAAGTGCAATAAACAATATTACTGATCAATTGAACAAATTTTAATGATTGATAGGATGGTATTAAGAGTGAATTACACCTATGATATAAATACTATAATTCATTAAATAATACAATGTAAAAACGTAAAAAACATAAGGAAGAGTGAAACGTATTGTAACGGGCTGGTGGATTCGCTGGACCACCGCAAGCGATGATAGTTAAGCCCGCCAGGGAGCGGAGTCTAAGAGCCCCCGGTATTCACCAGAGCCCGCCGCAAAGCGGATGGACTTGCTGCGCATGAGGCTACCAGGCCCTACCCCTACGTACTTGCTTTGCATGGGGGCCCGGGGGTAACAGGAAAAACAAAAATCGTAACCGAGACGTTTGGGGGGACAGCCAGGAGGTCAGGACGGGGGGCAGAGGTTCGTGTTCAAGACGGCAGACGGCAGGACGGGGCGGCAAACAGGAAAGGGTCGGGAAACGTAGCGGCGGACGGCCCGGGGGGTTAATAAACAACCCCAAAACTCTCTCAAGACCACTAATGCACACGAACAATCTGGCAAGAGTGCAGGGGGCTGTACCTATAAAGGACCACGGCCGGCAATAAAAAATTTCCGGCCGCGGGCCCCTTTAAATCCAACCAGTCCGCGTCGTGGGTGCAGCGGGGGGGCTGGGACGGGGCAGAAGCAGGAACACGGGAGCGTGGAGGGGTAAGTGACCAGGCGCCGGGACCCGGCAGCAAGGGCCCGGGGGGGCGGCCGCGGCACCGCCTGGACCCCATCGGGCAGGGGGGCGGCCGGGGGGGAAAGGGGCACCCGCGCCACCCCCAGACACGTATGTTGAGGTAGTTTTCACACTTATAATAATAGTATTATGTAATTTTTTTTATGCACTGTATTATTCAAGGAATTTTATTAGTAATATAATGGCTGTAATTAACTTTTATCCCTTTAAGATCTCAGCCTGTTTTGGACTTTTTAATTTTTAAAATCTGCCATATGTCACTTTATTGGGGAATAACGTTTGAATGATTTTACCTATTTCAGTGATTTTGAGATTGTTTTCTCGTGACACATTGTACTCTAAGTTAGCAGTTCATTGTGGTCAAAACAATCCTTTTTTTTTGAAAAATACAAAAATTGTAAAAAATTGGGAAAAAATTTTTTGCCATTTTCTAATTTTAAAAAATTTTCTGGGTATAAGACAGATAGTTCCCCAAACAAATGTAACTAATGAATATCTACCACATTTCACTTTTTTTTTGCTGATTTTAATTTTTTATCCATTATTTACTTGAACACAGTAAATGATGACAGGAAAATGCAACTTAATATCTTTCCCCCCCAATTTCGCCTTTTTTAAGATATCAATAGTGGCGTAGTGCACTATTTGACTCAACCCCAATTCTCAGAATAATAGGAGCACCTACTGGATTTTGAGATCTCATTTTCATTATGCTATATTTTAGGTGCCATTACATAACATTGTGGACACCCTAAGGTGCTAAAACTTAATAAAGACCCCAAAAAAGACATAATTTTGGGGAAATAAAAATACACCCCTAAGGAATAATCCAGGGGGTTTCGGAGTATATCGACCCCACAGGTGTTTGCAAATTTTTTTGTGTTAGGCTGTGAAAATAACAAATTTAATTTTTTTCCAATAAAAATCGTTTAACTGAAAAAGTTTCATTTTTTTTAATATCCGGATAAAAAAAACCCCAAAAATTTTCTATTTGGGTTTTTTCCCAAATTCGCCAATACCCATTGTGTTTTAAACGCGTTTGGGGGCATTGCAGGATGTACAAGAGAGATGCAAATTTGGGTTTTCGAAGCAGATTAGGGGGTTGCTATGTCGTATTACAAAATCCTCAAAAACCCAAACAGATGAAACCTTCCTTTTGGAAGGGGCCTTTTTCTAAGGTTATTGTGCTTTTTGGGGACACAGGGTTCCAATTGTTTTTGCTTAGGGGCCCCTGAAAATAAAATTATTTTCAAATTTTTTTTGGGCCCCATATTACAGCGTTCGACGTGTGGTATAAATGACATGATAACTTTACTATGAGGGTTTGAAAAAATTTTAATGATATAAATTTAATTATAATTTTTTAGTTTTTTTTATTTTTGCACTGTTACCAAAAGAAATGGGCTTTTAAAAAATTTTGTTTTCATTTGTCAATGGCATTTTTTTGTGTACCGACTGATTAAAAGCTTTTTTTTTTGTGGAATGAGCTTTACATTTTCATTGGGACCATATGGGGGTCCATATATGCTTTGATCCCTTTTTTTTTCGGAGGGGAGAAGAACAAAATACTCAATCTCATATGTTTTTTTTTTAAATGGGGTCCTGCGGTATAAATGACATGTTCAATTTACTCAGAATGTCGATACGATTACCGTGATCATTCTGCCTCCCATTAGACACTGGGAAAAACACAGTAAAAATAATTGCAGTTGCTGCGGGATTATACCAACTGTCAAACACCTGTGGAAATCTGCCCCCAGGCAGAAAACCCGGGAGGGTGACATCACGACAACCAAGAGTCATTTAAAAGACCCCCGGGGCCATGAAAACCCCAGGGAAACCCCACAATCTTTTCTGGATTCCAAAGGAGGGCGAGGACCCCTCCCTCTGTCACACTCCTGAACTGCCGCAATTTCTATTACTCACGGCAGCTAAGAGGTTAAACTGCCCGGAACGGAACTATCTCTGCTCCCTACAGCAATTGCAAGACCCGCTGTCATCACCCGGGCTCCCGCACATCGTGCGGGCACAATTCCTTTTGGGCCCCACAATACGCTAGCCATGAACACGGGTGGGGTTTAAAGGGGTTAAAACGTTATGGTACTCTTAAAACTTTGTTGGTTGTTGATAAATGTTGACAAATAGCACTACTGACAACCAGGACCAAACAAGTCAGCAAATACTCGACTAAAGTAGTGATGTGTTTCTATGTTGGATTGGTGTCTTTGAGGGAACATGATATTTAAGACATACATCACTGATTATTATAGGGCCACTTTGGATAAACCCAGTAATTAATTTTATTATAGCATTGATACAGGCAGCACCTCGTTAAGGGAACCAGTGTCAGATTACAATACCCCGCTTTAAAACCATCAATTGTAAAGTGTCAAATGCAGAAAAGTAATCAGAACTCCAAGTAGCAGTGAGATTCAAATTAGTTCAAAAGTTTATTGGTTTTTCTATGTCATATTAAACATTACCACTGTGTCATGAAGATTAATTGTAGCGCAGCAACACTACACGTGTTTGCCTCTTTTTATGACACAGTGGTAAATTTAATATGACATAGAAGAACTAATAAAGCTTTGAACTAACTTGAATGCCACTACTTCTTAGACTGGTGATTTACTGTATTTTCTACATTTGTTAGTAACTAATCTATGCCACAATAAAACTGAATGTTCTTTTAAAACCATAATTAATTGATCAGACAAAAAGGTCAACAGGATACTAACACCATAAATAGATGCAATTTTATAGTATTGATGATATGAATAAAAAAGTACATTTACAGATAATTCCACATGCTCTCTCTCTATATATATATATATATTGTAAGCTGCCGTTCAGCTCTAGGACGCCATCTTGGCCCGTCCCTGGGGTTTTCTCGCTTTGGGGGTTTCCACCTTTGGGAAACATATTGGACCCGACACTAAGGGTTCTTTTATAAAAATAATAAAATATAATAAAAAAATAATAATAAAAACTTTATTTATATAGCGCCAACATATTCCGCAGCACTTTACAAATTCAAGGGGAAACATACAGACATTACACATTAAAAGTACTTACAAATGAGACACAAGGTGTGAGGGCCCTGCTCGTGAGAGCTTACAATCTATTAGGGTGTATGGGTGAAACATACGGTAAGAAGTGCCAAGTTTACAATGGTCCGGCCATGTTTATAAATAGGGGGTGGTTTACATGAAAAATGGATGAACCTGTCACCCAGACTGTACATCTATATACAGATAAGTGCCTGAGTGCCCTAGTGTAGGGAGTGACAAATTGTGTGTGATAGCAGTTAGGGATCTTGGTGGGCCAGACCGAGAAGATGTATTTTCAGGGCCCTCTTAAAACTGTGAGGGTTGTGAATGTGCCTGATCGCCCGTGGTAGCATATTCCAGAGAATTGGTGCTGCACGTGTGAAACCTTGTAGGCGGGCGTGACCACTTATGGCTTCAGACCACTTTATTAAGGCACACAATTTACACAGAAAAAAAAAACACATATAAATAAACCCTTGGCCGTCTGGCCACTAACTTATACACAGAGTCCCTCTCTGCCTAGAGGTCTGTGCCTATCGCACAGCCCCTCCAAAAACATTACACTGCTTACTGTGTGCCCGGCTTTCCTGTAGCCTCTGGGGGCCAGAGCTCTCTTCCCAACTCTGCTGCTCCACACAACCCGGTAGCAGCCACGCCCCCCGATCACCTGGTGTACTAGGCTTTTATAGTACTCCAGAGATGGGCCCAATATCCGGACTGGAACCCAGGGACCTGGAATGCGGGGACAGCCACCCACCCGACACTATAGCTGTCCCGAAAAAGCCACCCCATACCTAGCTATTCTAGCCGCTACCATAAGTGTCAGTAGTATAACACTCCTGACCCAATATGGGGCTTTTCCCCACCAAGCCCAGTTCCTTGGTGGCGCATCTGCAGAAGGCCTCCGGCCCTAGACCCTCTAGTGGCAGGATCATGCGCCCTGTCACAATATATATAAATATATTATATTAATTTCTGTTGGGCACACCTATCACGTGTATATGATATATATATATATATATATATATATATATATATATATATATATATATACACTATTATATATACACTATATATATAGTGTATATACATACATGTTAGTGTATATGTATGTATGTATGTATATATACTAATATATATATATATATATATATTATATATATATATAATATATATATATATTCGTATATACTCGGTATAAGCCGACCCGAGTATAAACGAGGCACCTACTTTTGACACAAAAGCCGGGAAAGCTGATTGACTCGAGTATAAGCCTAGGGTGGAAAATGCAGCGGCTACTGGTAAATTATAAAAATAAAAATAGATACCAATAAAATTACATAGGCAGTTTAATGTCTTCCATAGACAGGTATAGGCAGTTTAATGTCCCCCATAGGCAGGTATAGGCAGTTTAATGTCCCCCATAGGCAGATATAGGCCGTTTAATGTCCCCCATGGGCAGGTTATAGGCTGGTATAGGCAGTTTAATGTCCCCCATAGGCAGATAAAGGCAGTTTAATGTCCCCCATGGGCAGGTTATAGGCTGGTATAGGCAGTTTAATGTCCCCCATAGGCAGGTTATAGGCTGGTATAGGCAGTTTAATGTCCCCCATAGGCTGGTTGTAGGCATGTATAGGCAGTTTAATGTCCCCATAGGCTGGAATAGGCAGCTATATGTCCCCCTAGGCAGGCTATAGGCAGGTGATTGCCCCCATAGGCAGGTTATAGGCAGGTATAGGTCCTCATAGGTAGGGTATAGGCAGGTATAGGCAGTTATAGGTCCCCCTAGGCAGGTATAGGCAGGGCAGAGGCAGGTATAGGTCTCCCTAGGCAGGCTATAGGCAGGTATAGGCTGGGTATAGGCAGGTATAGGTCCCCCTAGGCAGGTATAGGTCCCCCTAGGCAGGCTATAGGCAGGTATAGGCAGGGTATAGGCAGGTATAGGTCCCCCTAGGCAGGCTATAGGCAGGTATAGGCAGGGTATAGGCAGGTATAGGTCCCCCTAGGCAGGGTATAGGCAGGTGTAGGTCCCCCTAGGCAGGTATAGGTATGGTTTTAAAACAAAATTCAATCACTTACCTCGCTCCCCTCTGCTCCGCCTTCCGGGCGCTCCGCTGTGTCTTCTCGGCACAGGCGGGTGATGTCATCATGCCGCGCACGCAGCGTGATGACACACGCTGCCTGTGCCGGAAACTCCGGACAACCGCGAGTTTGCGGCCGCCCGGAGTCCACTGCGGAGCAGGAAGCGCTCGCTCTCTCCTCCGCAGTGGTATCTTCACCTGTATGCGCACCGGAGGAGTCGCATACAGGGGAAGAGATCGCTGGCAGCGACTGGGACACGGCAGTGCCCGGACGCTGTCAGCTGTACTCGGCATTCAGTTATGTGGGCTCCCTGAGGAGGGGGGCCATCACAGCGCCCGAGCGCTGACAGTGACTCGAGTATAAGCCGAGGGGGGATATTTCAGCACATTGTTTGTGCTGAAAAACTCGGCTTATACTCGAGTATATACTATATACACACACACATATATATACACACACAGTGAAGGAAACAGTTGTTTGATCCCCTGCTGATTTGAGTTTTCCCCATGACAAAAATGGAATAAATAATTTTAAGGGAGTGAGTTTTTTTTTAACTTAAGGAAGAATAAAAAAATTTTAAAATCCAAAAATTTTGCATAATTTTATAAATGTTTTGCATTTGCTGGAGAGATATATTTGATCCCTACCAACCATTAAAGTTCGGCCCAAACAGCCCATTTTTTAACACTCCTAATCACTTGTTACCGAAAAAGACAGCTGTCTCAAAATGTCCACGACTAAATTTAAATCAGTCAACTCAACCCTCTACAAATGGACAAGACCAAAAGCTTTTTAAAGTGTCAGGGTCAAATTCTAGCCCTGCACAAAGCGGGAAAAGGGTTTTAAAAAACCATAAGTGGAGCCTGGGTGGGGAATGGGAAATACAAAATGACAGTCAAAATCAATCTGGGGCCCTTGCAGAATTTTCATTTTGGGGTATCCTTGATCTGGGGAAAGGGGGAGAGATACCCTATAATTACACTTGGGAACTTGTTATGATCCAAAAAGGGGTTGGGCCCCACACCCCAAAGAAAGCCATGGTAAAATTTTTACCCCTTTAAATAGTTTGAAACCCGCAGTGCCCAAGTCCCCCCGCTAAAAGAAGGCACATGGCCCCCATCAAAAGTGTGCCAATGAACATTGGATGATTCTGTGGTTTTGGGGGAGAAGGTGTTGTGGTCAGAGAGACAAAATTAGCTCTTTGGCTTTAACTCGCTGTGTTTGGGGAAGGAAATGTTCCCTTTCCCCCAAAAACCCGTCAAGATAGAGGTGAAACATTTTTTTTGTGGGTGTTTTCTCTCAGGGAAAAGGACACTTATCGCTTAATAGAAAAAGAATGGACCCATGTCCCGTAAAATCCTGAGTGACAACCCCCTTAGGACATTAAAAGGGTCATGGCTGTGTTTCCCAAAAACAATTACTCAAAACATAAACCCAAGGGAAACAAGGGAGTGGCCAAAAAGAAGAAATTTAAAGGTCTGGAGGGTTGCCAGTCTACAGACCCTAATTCCATAGAAAACTTATGGGGGGAGTTAAGATCTTTTATTAGTGAGATCTGCAAAGAGGGGTGGACCAAATTCCTCCAAAATGTGGGAGCCAAACAGCCACGTTTTAGATGACCCACTTGGGGTTTAAATTTTGCGGCACAGGGTCACTGGGTCAGCCCCCGTTTAATAAGTCTGGGGGTTTTTGGTTAAAAAAACCCCTACTCGGCGTGTCAGTTTAAAGAGACGGAGGGGGTTGAACATAACTATATGTAAAAATCTGGGGGGGCGAAAGTAAAGTGTGACCGGGGACCTAACGTTGGCACCCACCCCCTGATAACATCTCAGTGTCACCATGTGTTTCAGATGGTGGCCCATCCTGTCCCAACGCAGAAACCCCGTGTCACTCTCCAATCAGTTTTTGCAAGAACCAGGGGGGTTCCCTACTTCTTTTTTGCCAAGAGCGCGGGCGTCCTCAAATTGTTCATCCTCGCGTATAGTGGGGTGTCCCAGACACAACTAGTTTTTTGACTGAGGGACCCGAACGGACAGACGGGGTTTGGGAAAAGGGGAGGGCGCTGACCTATTCCCGGGCATTTCCAGCTAAAAGTTGTAAATTTACGAACCCACCGACTGTTGGCTAGGGGTTTGTCGGGGTTTTATTTTTGGGATGAAGTTTTTGACCTACTCAATCAATCAAGAACCCTTAGTTGCTGATTAACACCGGGCCCCTACATACACCGGGAGTTCTGGCTTTCGAGTCACACCCGTGCGAGTCCCCTTTTTTGGTTGCGGGCCTGCGCCGGCTCTAGGAATGTTTGTGCACTGACTCGCAGTGAAGGCCTGCCACCTCTTGTCTGACATATTTTGTTCAAAAATTTTACAGGGCTGTTTAATGAAGATATCTGTATAGATAAATACCAGCCTGTTTTTGACTCCAAATGAACCCACTAACCCCTTTGGGTATAAATTGCGCCCCGAAAGACCGGGGAAAAATTT
Organism: Phyllomedusa bahiana; assembly: GCA_025379985.1. NCBI lineage: Eukaryota > Metazoa > Chordata > Amphibia > Anura > Hylidae > Phyllomedusa > Phyllomedusa bahiana. The sequence goes on from JAODAL010015815.1 coordinate 78,606, forward strand.
TCTCAATGTGGCGTTTAAAAACACCGTGTATTTTATGAAAATTAAAAAACACAAAAACGCTTAATTACCCCTTGAATAAAAATGCGCTCCAAAAATAGCAGGAAAAATTATCGAGTGGCGTTTTAAAACACGTGTTTTTTACGAAAAAAAAAGTACAAAGTTAATTACCACATGAATATAAATTCACTCCGAAATCAACAGGAAAAATTACCGATGTGGGGCTTAAAAAACACCGTTATTTTTCTGAAAAAAAAAAAAACAAACACGCTTAATTTTAAACCCTTTAATATAAATTTTTCCCCCAGAAATCAAAGGAACAATTTCCCGTCTTTGGCGTTTAAAAAAAACTGTTATTTTACGAATATAAAAGCACAAACCCGTTAAATTTAAACCCCGAATATAAAATTTTCACTCCAGAAATAAACGGAGAAATTTCCTCGCTTTTGGGGTTTGAAAAAAAACCGTTTTTTATGAAAAAAAAGCACAAAAACACTTAAATTAACCCTTGAATATAAATTGCGCTCCAAAAACAACAGGAAAAATTTCCTCGTCTTTGGGTTTAAAAAAAACCCCCCAATTTTTGACTTAAAAAAACAAACACGCTTAATTAACCCTTGAATATAAAACGCTCCAGAAATGACTAGATGCAATTAAAATGTATATGGGGCAGAATTTGACCACCCTGGACTTGAATTACAAAAACTCCAAAATGAATCAAAATTATAAGGAAAGGGGGCAGTCTTATAAAAGCATGACCCCCAAACGTGTTAAAAATTATTTCCTTGTGTGAGATCTCTGCTGCTGCTGCAAAAGCAGCCGTTATTCAGGGCAACATCGGAGCATGTGAGGAGCGGCAAGGGGTGTACTTAAGTGCTGTGGCCCCGAAGCCCGCCGTTTTCCGGTATCACCCCAAAATTTTATTTCGTGAGGAACCAAGTTTTCCGAATTCTAAAAGAAATCCCCTTTTTAGAATGATTCGCGCAGCTCTAATGATTTTGTCTTTCAATAATGTAGACCCAAAATTGAAAAAAATATCAGAATAGTGTTCGAATCAACGAAATTAACTTCAATACAGAAATATTGGCCTACTAATAGGTATGTATGGTATATGCACTTAATGCTTTGTTGGGGATCCTTTTGCATAGATTACTGCATCAATGCGGCATGGCAGGGAGGCAATCAGCCTGTGGCACTGGTGTTATCGAAGCCCAGGTTGCCTTGATGGTACCCTTCAGCTTAGCGATATTTGGTCGGGGGATCCTCATCTTAAGGGGATTTTCAAACGGGGTTTTTTCTGCTGCTTTTTGCCCCGTATTTGCCTTAATACGGGCGAGATGGTCCAAAAAAGGAATATAGTTCTCTAGAGAACTTTTGGGTTACCCCGCCTTTCCCGCTGACAATTGATGCATTGTACCGCGGGGGGAGATAATGACATGTCAATTATTTACTAGATTATGCCGAAGTAATGAATAAAATCAACAGGGGAAAACAGTTTTTGGATCCCAAAACTCCAATGGGGTAAATAAAAAATAATCAAAAAAAAAAATTTTTCCCCTACTAAAACCTAAATTTTTAGTAATCCCCCTAAAAATTTTTTTTCTTATGCAACAAAAATTACAGGGTACCAATGTGAGGGCATCTCACAAAAGGCTTCCGGAGCCTAAAAAAAGAGAAAGGGGGAAAATCCCCCCGAATGTAGAGTAGGGAAAATTCTCCCCCAAAACTCATGCAACCCCTTAAAAAGTGCCCCCCTGCGGGATGGTTTGCCCCCCAAAAAACGGTCCCAGGGGCAAAACTCCTAAAACCAAGCGTTTCCCCAACTTAAAAGCACGGAAGGTGTTCTCCACTTTGCACAGGAAGGTAAATTGTTCTCGCAGAAAATTTTAAACCCTCAATTGTCAAAAGACCATTAAATATCCCCTAAAATAAAAAAACAAATTACCACCAGAGAGGCCTTACTTTTTGTTTACCTATCCCCCGACCCCCTTTTTTTTTTCCCCTTGTGTCCAAGGGTTTCCCTCATGGGTAAAAAAGAGGGTCCAGGGGTCAAGGGTTGAGCCCGTAAAAGGAAAATTTATCCCCATAAATGACCTCTCTTTTTTTGGGGATCACAGGAAGCCTTTTGGTGAGATGTCTCACTTTGTGTGATCCTGTATATTGTTGTGTGCTATAAGAAAAAATTTTTTTTAGTGTTTTGTTTTAAAATTAGGTTTTAGATAGGGGATAATTTTCTTTTTTTGATTTTTTTCAGAGTAATGAAGTAAGGGGGCCCGGCGGTTCCCGAGACACACGGTACTGCGCGGTATTTACTGCAACAGTACATATGTGAACTGCTGATAAACCTTATAACTCTTTAGGGGTTTAGGTCAGGAAGTTTTGCGGGCCCAATCAAGCATAGTGATCATGGTTATTAAACCACATATTGGCACTTTTGGCGTGTGGACGGGTGCGGGGGTCCTCTGGAAATGAAACATCATTCCATGAAGTTTGGTTGCGGGGGAAGCAAAAATGCTGTAAAATTTATGGTTAGGTGGCAGTGTTGACCTTGGACTTGATATAACTCAGGGGCCCAAAACCAGTTTTTTTAAGGGCTCCCCAAACCATCACGATGTGGAACTCACACTGGACCTCAATCAACTTGGATTGTGACCTCTCCACTCTTCCTCCAGACTCTGGGACCTTGTTTTCTAAATAAAAAGCAAAATAGTTTTCATCTGAAAACAGGACTTTGGACACAACAACAACAGTTCAGTCCTTTTAATTGTTAGAACAGATAAGAAGCTTTTGATGGTGTCTCTGAGTAATGAGTGGCTGTATACAAGGAATGTGACAATGGTAGCACGTCACGGATATGTCTGTGTGTGTGGTGGAGGCACTGACTTCAGCAGCAGTCCACTCTTTGTAAATCTTTTTCAATTCTTTAACACTTTTTTTTGCAATTTTTTCAACGGGTCGGTCACCTGTTTCTTGTGCACCTTTCTCTACCACACTTTCTAGTTCCAAACAACTTTCCATCAATATGCTTTGATACAGAACTCTGTGAACAGCCATCTTCTTGAGAAATGACCTTTTGTGGCTTCCCCTCCATGTGGAGGGTGTCACTGATGTTTTGGACAACTTCAAGTCATCATTTTCTCCCTGATTGCATGGCCTAAATTGAACCGATTAGGGATATTTAAAGGCTTAGGAAACCTTTGTGTGACATCATAAGTCAACAATATTGACCTTTCTCCCATTATTCTAATTTTATCATATATTGAATTTTGGGCTTTCTGATGACATTCCAATTTTTTGAGATGCATTAGTTTTAAAAAGGGCACAGTACTAAACAAAAATAGGGGACATGCAGATTGGGAGTTCGCCTGTTTTTCTGGCGAAAAAAAGGGCGCCTCACCAATGAAAACCCTGTCGGACGCAGTGATGTGGTGTTGGGCAACTTCGCCACTTCAGATGCCCTAACGGAAAGGGGCGTGCAAGGAAGGGGGTGGGGGTTTGGGGCGGGACGCACCACATTCGAATACTCCGAGGCTGCATGATCGCGGCTCGGCAAAGGCGGCGCATTGCAGTGCTCGACAGCTCCGAAGGAGACCTAGTTGAAGTGGGCTAAAAAAAGCCAGGAGGCGAGGGTTTAGCGGAACTAAAATGAAGGGGAAAAAAAAATATAAGATCGCAAAAGAAATAAATCTCAGCTCCAGCTCTGTGAGGCATGGGTATGAATACATAAAAAAGTTTTATTAGGGGTAAAACATTATCTGAAAAAGAGCTCAAACCTTTAAAAAAAAATAAATAAATCACTTTTAAAAAATCAAAAAAGGGGCTACATCAGGGTCTTGGAAAAACGGGAAATAAAGTAATTCAAATTCTGTAAGCCCCTTTTCATTGGGTCGGCATAAACCCGCCAATCAGAATAGGAGCGAAGTGACCCCCTTAAAACTTTGGGGAAGTATTGACCAATCAAAGACAAATGGAAAGTTTAAAAAAACAGTAAAAAAAAGGGAGAAAAGAGCTGAT
>JAODAL010015816.1:0-82611 GCA_025379985.1 Phyllomedusa bahiana
GGGGCACATCCTTGCGCAATGTCATGAACCTGGTCATCCGAAATTTCTAAAGAGCTACCCGGGTCTGGACTGCCTGCTGAAGAAGGCTCGAGGTCTGAGTTCGCACTTCCGCCGTTCGCACCCTGCTGTGTCCCGCCTGGCTGTGTTGCAGCGTCAGCTTGGCCTCCCGTCAAACCGTCTCATTGTTGACGTGGCAACACGCGGGAAATTTCCCACCCCCCCACATGCTCCAGCGATTGTGGCAGCAGCGCAATGCCATTACGCAGTACAAAGTGCCCACATGGCCTAAACACAGCGGTGCGGACCTCGGGATGTTGAGCCACCAAGAGTGGAGGCAGGTGAAAGAGCTCTGCAACATCCTTGCCAGTTTTGAAAAAGCCACCAAAATTGTCAGTGTGGACAATGCCTTGTCACCCATGAGCATTGTGGTGATCTTAGTTCTGGAACGATCGTTGGACACTCTGAAACAAACAGGTCGCAGCGACGGAGGAGGAGACGGATAAAAGATGCGGAAACGGAGCCTTTCTCTCCGTCAAATCCACAAGGCCCGACAGTTTCACAATTTCATCGGTCTTCATTAGGCAGTGGTTCGGGGTCCAGAGCTAGTGCAAGGTGGGCATCAGCTCTCAGGGTGCATCCTCTCAGGCAAGTCAGAGCTGTCTTGAAGCTGTGCCGGAGGCAGCGGAGGGGGAGGAGGAGGAGGAGCAGGAGGTATTCCTAGACACCGATGTTACCGACGTTCCTGCCTTGGAAAGAGGTTGGCGCGAATTTGAGGCGGAGGAGGAACATGAGGAAGATCAGTTTGCTAGTGCCCTCGGCCCCAGAGGCGAGGGAAATCACGGCTCCATCTCTCACATGAGTGCTTGGATGCTCCATTTCCTCCAACATGATTCTAGCATTAAGGCCATCAAAATGAACAACAGTTACTGGGTGGCCACCCTCCTGGATCCCCGGAACAAAACAAAAATCAGCACTTTCCTTCCACCCACCCAAATAGAGAGGGAAAATGCAGGGAAATGGAGACCTTGCTGATTGATCAACTGGAGACATCTGTTTCGTCTGTTCACGTTCTTCAAATGTCATGGTGGAACAAACGCCAGCGACGTGAAGCAGTTTGAGGGCCAAGTAGCCGTAGCGGCAAGCAGCAGCAGGCAAGGTGGCAGAAGCCTAATTGGTTGACCTCTGGCAATCTTATTTTTCCACCTCACCAAAAGCATGCAATGCAGGCCACACATACAACACCCAGAGACCCGCTTAATTTCTTGGTGCACCACTATCTGCGTCTCACCACCGCTGTTTTTGTATTTTGTTCCGGACCAATAGACTTCTAGGTTTCCAAAATGGACGAATGGCCCGAGCTCGGGTCGCCATGCCATAGAGGTGTTGTCCTGCCCAGCAGCCAGCGTCATATCTGAGCGGACCTTCAGCACAGCGGAGGAGTCATTACGACAAACGCATCCGGCTTTTTCCCCAGATAATGTGGATCGTTTAACTTTCATCAAAAGGAATCAGGCATGGATCTCTGATGATGCTGTGGCCCCAATTGCCGAGGTCACCGATTTAGTTGCTGGTTTTACTTCACATTCCTCTCCAAACAGAAATGGTCCTCTTGAAAAACTTATTTTTTAAATGATAATTTCTTACTTCAATTTTTATTCTCAGTTCCCAAAACAGTTCATTTTGCTGGTTTTGCTGTGGGGGAGATTTGTAAAAGACACCAAGGTTTTATGACAAAACCATATTCCTTTACTCACTTCATTTTAGAATTTTTACATTGTCAATGGTTTTTTTGGGGTCATGTTGCTGTGAGATAACAGCAATAATTATGGTCCTTTGGAACAGGAAAATGTGCTTTTAAGTTGCATTTTTTCCCTCACAATTTTTAACAGTGGCTGAGAAGTCTATTTATAATATTTTTGGGGTCATGTTGCTGTGAGATAAGGAATAATTATGGTCCTTTGGAACCGAAATGTGGCTTCTAAGTGGCATTTCTCCCTACAATTTTTAACAGTGGCTGAGAATCATATTTAAAATTTTTTGGGGTCATGTTGCTGTGAGATAAAGCTATAATCATGGTCCTTTGGAACAAAAATTGTGGTTTTAAAGTGGCATTTCTCCCTCACAATTTTTAACAGTGGCGAAAAGTTTTTTTTAAAAATTTTTTGGGGGGTCATGCGCTTTGAAATGCAGCAATACAAAGGGTCCTTTTCAAAAAAAATGTTGTTTCAAATAAACTTTTGTTTTCAAAAATTGAAAAAAGTGGCTCTGGGAAGTTTTAAATTTTTTTGGGGGCATTTTGCTGTGTTTGCAGCTAACTAAATCCTTTTAAAAAAAAAGGTTGTTCTAAAGAATTTATTTTTCACAATTGTCCAAAGTGGCTCAAGGGTCAGCTTAAATTTTTTGGAGGCTTTTGCTGGGAATGCAGCTATACTACAGGTTTTTTTTAAAAAAAAATGTTGTTTCTAACAGAATTTTTCTTCAAAATTTGTCCAAAGTGGTCAGGGTCAGTTTTAAATTTTTTGGGGGGAATTTTGCTGTGACATGCAGTATACTACAGGCCTATTTAAAAAAAAAATTTTGTTTCTAACAGCATTTGTTCTTCCATTTGTCAAAGGGGTTAAAGGGGTGGGCTGTCAAAACGGGGAATAGGTGGGACACTGTTAATGGACACTTTTGCAAAAGGGGACTTGTTTTTGAAAGATTTTTAAACAAAGTACAATCCCTTTTTGAGCAACCCCATTTAATATAAAAAAAAAAAAGAAAAACAAAGACATGGTGGGATTCCACCCCTATTTAAAAAAAATGTTTTTTCTAAATTAAATACTAAAAAACTTGCATTTTCAAAATAGCTGGAAAAAAAAATTCCCTCTAAAATTGTAAAGGGAGGTAAGGAAAAACTTGACCAGTGTGGTTATTCAGAGGACATGGAGTAGGACACGGACGGGGAAACAAAGTACAGGACAATATCCTCCAGACGTGAGTAAAAGGGGAAAAAGAATCCCAAAAAAAGGGGCACCGGGGTGGAAGGAGCGTTAACCACCGTTTTTTCCAATAAAAGCTCATTGGTCCGCACTCATTGGAGGGGCAAGCCTACCCCGGCAGTGACAGATTTTCCCGTGAAAATAAATGGTGGTTTAAAGACCCTATTTCCGGGACTTTTTAATCTGTGGCAACGGTTTTAATGGGCATTTTTGCGGTACAGGACATATAGTTAATGTCCAGTTCAAATAAAATGGTGGTTCAAAGATCCTTTTTCCCGGCACTTTTTTTAAATTGGGGGTCAGACAGGTTTTAAGGGATCTGCGGTCCAGGACAGGTATAGTCAATGTCCAGTTCAACTAAAATGGTGGTTGAAAGACTCGTTTTCCCGGCACTTTTTAATCTGTGGGCAGACGGGTTTAATGGTCATACTGCGGTCCAGGACAGGTATAGTCAATGTCCAGTTCAACTAAAATGGTGGTTCAAAGATTTCTTTCTTCCGGCACTTTTTAATCTGTGGGTCATGCAGTTTTGGGGTCATGCTGCGTTCCAGGAGGGGGAAATATTCAATTTTCCAGTTCAAGTTAAAATGATAGTTCAAATAATACTGCCTTCTGGCACTTTTTAATTTGTGGGTGATGCAGTTTAAGGGTCATGCTGTGGTACAAGACGGGGAATAATGAATGTTGTGTGACTTTTTTTCTGTGGCTTTTATAGCCTAAGTGTTGTGCCTAAGATGTAGCAGGTATCCATTTGACTGTTGTGGATGTTATTTCCAGCTTCTACAGCCCTGTTTGGGTTTAAGAATGAAGGTGTTGTTGCTCTCCCATAGACTTTAATGGTCATCGCTCATAATCGACTGCTCACTATCGAAAAACCTTATCGTTTTCCCGGCACTTTTTAATCTGTGGGTCAGACAGGTTTAATGGTCATTCTGCGGTACAGGACCGATATAGTCAATGTCCAGTTCAACTAAAATGGTGGTTGAAAGACTCCTTTTTCCGGCACTTTTTAAATGTGGGGGTCATGCAGGTTTTGGGGCTCATGCTGTGGCCCAGGACAGGTATAGTCAATGTCCAGTGAAACTAAAATGGTGGTGGGAAAAACTCCTTTTCCCCGCACTTTTGAATCTGGGGGTCAATGCAGGTTTGGGGCTCATGCTTGGCCCAGGACATGTATATCAATGTCCAGTTCAACTAAAATGGTGGTTGAAAGACTCCTTTTTCCGGGACTTTTAATCTGGGGGTCATGCAGGTTTGGGCTTTATGCTGCGTTCCAGGACAGGATATTCAATGTCCAGTTCAAGTACAATGATGGTTCAAACATACTGCCTTCTGGCCCCTTTTAATTTGTGGGTCATGCAGGTTTAAGGGTCATGCTGTGGTGCAAGACAGGATAGTGAATGGGCCTGTGATTTTTTTTCTGTGGCTTTTATAACCTAAGTGTGTTGCCTAAGATTTTAGCACGTAAACCATTTGACTGTTGTGGATGTTAATTTCCCGCTTCTCCAGCCCTGTTTGGGTGTAAGAATGAAGGTGTGTTGCTCTCCTATAGACTTTAATGGTCATCGCTCATAATCTACTATCGACTATCGACTATCTTGTCGATGATGGTCGACTATCGACCATCGACCGATGTCGATGGCCAACGTAATCGCTCAACACTAGTGGTGACCTCAAAATTGCTGTATTCACATTTAAGTGCAAGGTGCCTCAATGAACAAAACTGTAGTGCGCCAAACTGAAAAAACACGTATCTGTAATGTATTCGGAAAATAAAAGGTATATTTTTGCACATATCAAAACACCTGTGGCGACTGAAAAATAGATGTATTCAAATTTTAAATGCAAAGTAATCTATCAACAAAGCTGGCCTGCGCCAAAGTGAAAAAACACGTATCTGGAATGTATTCGGATAATTCAAGGTATTTTTGGCACCTTTCAATTCACCTGTGGTGACTACAAAATTGCTGTATTCACATTTAAGTGCAAGGTTGCCTCAATGAACAAAGCTGTAGTGTGACAAAGTCAAAAAACACGTATCTGTAATGTATTTGGATAATACAAGGTATTTTTGGCACCTTTCAATTCACCTGTGATGACTACAAAATTGCTTTATTCACATTTAAGTGCAAGGTGCCTCAATGAACAAAACTTTAGTGCGCCAAACTGAAAAAACACGTATCTGTAATGTATTCGGATAATAAAAGGTATTTTTTGGCACCTATCAATTCACCTGTGGTGACTACAAAATTGCTGTATTCAAATTTAACTGCAAAGTAGATCTATCAACAAAGCTGGCCTGCGCCAAAGTGAAAAAACACGTATCTGTAATGTATTCGGATAATACAAGGTATTTTGGCACCTTTCAATTCACCTGTGGTGACTACAAAATTGCTGTATTCACATTTAAGTGCAAGGTGCCTCAATGAACAAAGCTGTAGTGCGCCAAAGTGAAAAAACACGTATCTGTAATGTATTCGGATAATAAAGGTATTTTTTGGCACCTATCAATTCACCTGTGGTGACTACAAAATTGCTGTATTCACATTTAAGTGCAAGGTGCCTCAATGAACAATGCTGTAATGCGCCAAAGTCAAAAAACACGTATCTTTAATGTATTCGGATAATACAAGGTATTTTTGGCACCTTTCAATTCACCTGTGGTGACTACAAAATTGCTGTATTCACATTTAAGTGCAAGGTGCCTCAATGAACAAAGCTGTAGTGCGCCAAAGTCAAAAAACACATATCTGAAATTTATTCGGATAATACAAGGTATTTTTGGCACCTATCGACCTGTGCTGACTACAAAATTGCTGGATTCTAATTTAACTGCAAGGTGGATATATCAACAAAGGTGGAATGGGCAAAATTGAAAATGAACACCTATCTGAAATGTATACTGATAATTAAAGTGGAGTTTTGCACCTAACAAAGAGACCTGCAGTTACTAGAAAAGATGTGTATCCTAATATAAGTTCAGGCTGCCCAATATCCAGGAAATATTTCAATAGAAAACTGTTAATAATAAAGCTATTGCAGTGCAATGTCTACACTAAGTCTTGGTGAACTTTATCCAGTATTCTTTATAGAGCTTGTCTGTGTTCGCCCATGGGCCCCCCACCCTTCCCCCTCCTCCCCCGCTCTCCCCTGTGACTTTACAGTGGTAGATGCTCCTTTAAAATTCTCTACCTAACTACATAAAATCTTCCAATCTCTAATCTAACTTAGTTGTAAGGATCACAGCTAACAGTAGAGCTTTCTCTGTGAAGAAATAGAATAATTTCGCTGAGCTGGTTGGACACAGACAGAGCGCACGTCCTACTACTATGAGACGCTGAGAGACACTGATCATGAACAGGAAGGGCTGTTCTATGTAAAACGAGGTCATGTGATTTTTCCAGCCAATCGAAACCATACACATCCCAGTCATGACGTCGCACACACATCTCACCCTGCTCTATTCTGTAAGCTGATTTGCTGGCCGCCAAAATGACAGGAAGCGCCGAAAATGTCGCGATCTTAATAGATGATGCACAGATTTTAACCTAAATTATCGCATGATCTAAAAACTTCGATCAACATAAAAACTGTGCCGATTTCAACTTCGTCGATAATAATCGCTCCACACTAGTCATACTCCATGCCTCACTGCGCTGAGAGCCGAGATTGCATGGCGCCGATCTCTCCATAGACTACAATGGGAGAAGTAGCTCGCGCTCTGATTGGCTGGGATAGCCAAGTCCCCGCTAGCTCAACCAATCAGCTCTATTCTGCATTTTTACTGTATTTTGAACTGTCCCGCCTTTGATTCTGATTGGTCAATAGTTCTCCATAGGTTTTAATGGGTCTTTTTCGCTCCTATTCTGATTGGCTGAGCTAGCCAAGCCCCCTGCTAGCTCAACCAATCAGCTCTTTTCTGCATTTTAATGTATTTTGAACTGTCCCGCCTTTGATTCTGATTGGTCAATAGTTCTCCATAGGTTTTAATGGTTCACTGTCGCTCCTATTCTGATTGGCCGGTTTATGCCAACCAATGAGAATAGCTTTCAGAATTTGAATTACTGTATTTCCCGCTAATTTCCTATATCCTAATTCTTGAATTAGGATATTGGAAAGTGATTTTGTTTTATGTATTTTTTATTTTTGAGGTTTGAGCTCTTTTCTGAGAATGTTTTCCGCCTTTATAAAGGCGATTTTTGATTCATACTCCGCACCGACATGTGGAATGATTTCTCGCTGTTTTCCAGCCTGTCTCGCATCGGAACAGATTTTCAGCACAGTCCCGCACGGCGCCTAAGTCCCGCACTGCGCCCATGTCCCCGCACTGTGCCCCACACACTGGCGAGGCGCAGGGAACTTTTCCCCGCATGTACGAGTGCACCTCCTCGGACGGCGAATCTTCGGCGCAGCGCCGCACTGCGCCTCAGTCCCCGCACTGCGCCCCACACACTAGCGGGGCGCGGCGGACTTTTCCCCACATGGATGACCGCACTACCTCCGGCGGCGAATCTCAGGCTGCGCCTAAGTCCGCACTGCGCCTAACACACTGGCGGGGCACGCCGGACTTTACATAGGATGTATGAGCGCGTCCCGGCCCCGACATAAATCAGGCCGGAGAACTAGCGGAAAAGCGCGCCCCGACCCGGCGAGCTTCATACATGTCGCCCTTTGTGTGCAATTGTAACATAGTCCTGTTTTGGATATGTAGATCGGATGCAGCAGATAGTACATTCATTCCTAACTGAAATGCAAACATCGCTGTTATTAACACTCTAGTGGGGCTTTTATATAATTCTAGACTACTAGTCTTCACATTTTACAAGACGTATTATTCCTTTGCATTCCAAACAAAGTTGAACTGATTCTGTTAATTAGTTTTACATTAGCCAATCATACGACTTTTCATGTTACCCAATGGGGAGAAATTATATAAGAAGTGATGAAAGATTGTTAAGAGTTAGTAATGTAGGGAGTGATGTAGTAATATAATGATGGATGGAGTGATGGGTGGATAGATAAATGGAGGTAACATCTAGGTATTAAGGTACATTCATTAATAACTTTCTGGGAAAAGATTTGTCATTATTGCTGTCTTTTGGGCTTGAAATCTGAAATAAAAGCTTCATCTCTGGAAAAGAACCGAGGTCGTCTATCCTGGAATTTTACCTGGTGGTGGTGAAAGGTGGACACGTTCTATAGCTTTTTATAAGGGCTATAGAGCAGTATTTACTTCATTGTTCCTGGATGAATGTAAAATTATAACAACACCCTGAAGCAAAGAAATGATTAACTCCCAGACGTTGCTCCTCAGAACCAGATCAATGGGATCTAAGCTGGAAATACAACCTGCAACTCTCTCGGAAAATCACAAAAGTACTGTGATCTCAAGAGAAATGGTGTGGCAGGTGGAGTTTGGGTTCCACAGGTGGATGTACTGACATGGCACCCTGGGAGGACGTAGACTCCTGCAGCTGGACCCTTTGAGCAAGATTGAACTAGTTGCGTCAAGCCATGCATCTGGTCCACTAATGCTTTTATAGGGTCCATAGTCAGAAAGGGAAAAAATATAGGCTGGTGATTCTGTACGGGATGACCTAGTCTCGCCCTGGCATACCCTGTCTGAGCAGGGCAACTGCCCGAAGTGAGCGATCCTGCAATTGGACCTCTTCCTGAACTATACCTAGTAAAACGTGTGCCAAACAGACAGCAGACAAACGTACGACAAACAAGGAACAGATGCCACAGTTAACAAATAAAGAATAGTCATACCGGCCGAGGTCAAATGAGGAGTATATGAAGTACCAAAGGTCAGAATGGGAGAGTAACCAGAAAGATAAGCCAAAATCCAAGAACCAGCAAAATGACACAGCAGAGCAAAACAGACAGCTAGTACACAAAAAACAATCACCAGCAGGGCCAGGCAGACAGGAAGCAGTTTAAAACTCCCACCCCAGCCAGGGATTGACTCAAGTGCTTAGCCCATTAAGCACTAAGCTGCACCCCAGCTGAGGCTGCAGAAAATCCTTAAAGGGTCAGTAGCACAGTCCTGACACTATTGTCCTGTAGACCTTCCCAGCCTTATGCAGGTCTACAATTTTTTTTTTTCCTGAAGTCCTTAGACAGCTCTTTAGTGGACAGTTTGGAGTGTGATTGATTGTGTGGAAAGGTGTCTTTTATACAGGTAACATGTTCAAACAGGTGCAAATAATACAGATAATGAGTGCAGAGTAAGAGGACTTCTTAAAGAAAAAAACAACAGGTCTATGAGAGCCAGAATTCTTGTTGGTTGGTAGGTGATCAAATACTTATTTCATACAATAAAATGCAAACTGATTATTTCAAAATCATGCAACATGATTTTCTGGATTATTTTTAGATTCTATCTCTCACAGCTGAAGTGTACCAACTATGAGCGATACTATCGACAAAAGTCAAAATCAGCACGGTTTTTACGTTTATTGGAATTTACCGATGACGTGATAGTTTCCGGGAAAATCTTAAAGATAATCTTTATCACGTTTACAATCGCGCCTTTTTCAGTGCTTACTGTAATTTTGGCGGCTATCCAATCAGAGAAGAGCATAGAGCACGGTGAGCTGGGTGTACGACGTCATGATTGGGCAGTGTATGGATCTCATTGGCTGCTAAATCACATGACCTCGTTTTATGTATGCAACTGCATTTCCTGTTCAGCCACATTTCTCACTGATCTGACTATAGAGCAACACATCTGACTGCCTTTCCCAATAGCTGTTGCAACAGCTAAGAGAGGCAGTCTTCTTTTATACAGAATATGATCCTTCTAGTTTTGAAGCTTAGAATATAGTTAGATTAGAGAATTTAAGTTCTGATTTAGTTAGAGAGAGACTTGTAAAGAAATCTAGTGCTGTGTGCAGCAGAGGGAGGTGGGGTCGGAAGGGGTCGGAAAGGAGGGTGTATATTGTGCAGCCTACTCTCTCCTGTTCTGAACTCACATGGAAATAGCAATTTTTTAACACTTTGTGGCCAGCATATCTTCCACCTGAGGTGAAATTGTCCCTGTTTGTGTTTGCATTTCTATTGGTGTATGTGCGTCCCAGTTTTTTGCCAATATCCCCCTTGTACGCAAATTGTTTTAAAGATATTTCATAGTAACTCCCGCCTGTTGTCAGTGGTGGCAAAACCGCCATATGTTATCCATATACTTGTTCAATACTACTATTTCACTCAGTGCGTCTCAGTTTGGTGCTAATCTTGTACGATAGTTTGTTGAAAAGTATCAATTGCTAGTCCTACTGGGCAGTTGTAAATCTCAGTGACTGAAGGAAGAACACTGTTGATTTGGTGTTACAGTTCTTCCACCAGACCGCATTTCAAAGATATTTGATAGAAACAATTCTGTTTCTAATCCTAGTTGGCTGTTGGAAATTAGAGGGATTTAAGAATACCTGAGATTTGCCGTCTTTGCAGTACAGTTTCTCAAAAAGAGACTGTGAAAAACTCTTCCATACCTTTTAAATTTTTATCTTTCTGAATATGGAGCGAACTGCAGGTGGTAAGCGAGCAAAGAGAGGTGTAGGAAATGGAGGTAGAGGTATGAGAGAAGGTGCTCCTTCCAGTGCTTGCTACAACACGCAAGCCAGCGTATCGTGGGTTGCAGGACCGTCAGGCCTGTCATCGCTGGATGGGTGCCCTGTGAATCTCCGTAACGAACAGCGTCGCCAATCTGTTCTTCAGTGGTTAATGCAACCTGCATCCAGCAGTTTTACCTCATAGTCCTCCCAGTCACGGTCACGAATGTCATCATCATTGTTATCATCATCATCATCATCATTATCGTCAGCATGCTTCCAACATGAAGTGAAGGCAGCGGAAGTGTCAATTCCTGTACCCAACACTGTGGATAATCCATTTTCTGAAGACCTCTTTGACGACACAATGCGGTTGGGGTCAGAAGGCATTTCAAAAGATCAAGAGGCCAAAGAGGATAATTTTGTCTGCTCTGATGCCCAATCGCTGATGCCATCAGAGGAGGAGAAGGAAGTCACCTGTGCTGATGATGATGACATTGCGGATTCAATGTGGTCTTTTCAGCAGATTTTGCTTGAGAGCGCTTCATCACTGGTCGAGGAGGAAGACGATGGGGTAGTGTCAGTTCGGGTTCCGCCTCAAAATGTGAGAGGGTGGTCGCACAAGTCCGCTGAGATTATTCCACCAACCATGATCAGCGGAAACACTGCTACATGCTTATCACCGTTGAAAAGGTCCAGGACCTCTGCAGCCTGGGCCTCTTTTGAACAAGCCTCCGATTCGCCCAGCGATGTCATATGCCGCATTTGCCATAAACGCATCAGTACAGGGAAGAATCTTAAGTGTTTAACCACCACCACCATGTCTAGTCACATGCAGCGAATGCATGAGTTGAAATGGAAGAAGCACTTGGCGAAAAAAGGCCACAACGGTCCTGGGTTTCCAACCACTGTCACATCCACCTCCTCCGCCATTTTTAAGAACAAGCGTTCTTCTGCTGCCCATGTCCCTCAGCAACATGATCAGCCTCCGCTTCAGCCTCCACCGTTTCCCGAGTACCACCAGCACCACCAGAGACACAGCATACCCCTTCTCCTTCCACCAGTTTCATCTGCACGCCGAACAGCAGCCAGTCTAGCAGCCGCCTTCCGTTTACCAGGTGAGGGAGCAGAAAAAACACTTTAACCAAAACCAACCCAAAGGCAAAAGCCTGAATGTCGGCATTGCCAGGCTTTTGGCCTTGGAAATGTTGCCTTTCCGTCTGGTGGACAGAGATGGCCCTTGCCTGCCCCCAATACCAGATGCCGAGCAGGCATTTCTTTTCCAGAAAAGCCGTCCCTGCCCTGGCCAGCCATGTGTCATCTAAAATCTCCAGCACGTTGTCTGCATCTGTGTCTGGCAAAGTCCATCTCAGCACCGATACATGGACTAGTAAGCATGGCCAAGGCTGCTATATCTCTGTGACAGCTCACTGGGTGAGCTGGGTTGATGTCTCGGGTGATGATGGTGGCTCTAAGGCTCGGAGCACGCTCTTCAAAACCACAGGGATGGTGCAGGGTTATTTCTCCCAAAGTCCACAGGTACCATCACATGCCCAGAGAAACCAGGCCATGTTGAAATTGATATGTCTTGGAGACCGTCAACACACCAGTCAAGAGCTGTGGACGTCTCTGCGCAACGAGAACGAGAGGCTGGGTGACAAGAACCTTGTGCCAGGCAAGGTGGTGTGCGATAACGGGCGAAATTTCCTGGCCTTCCTTTAAGATCTGGAGGCTGGGACACATCCCTTGCCTGGCACATGTCCTGAACCTCATCATATAGAAATTTCGAAAGCGCTACCCGGGTCTCGACTGTCTGCTGAGGAAGGCTCGAGGTCTGAGCTCACACTTCCGCCGTTCGCACCCTGCTTTGTCCTGGCTGGCTGCGTTACAGAATCCCCTTGACATCTCCGTCAACCGTCTCATTTTTGATGTGGCAACATGCTGGAATTCCACCCTCCACATGCTCCAGCGACACATGGCCTGATAAGCAGAGGTCCGTACCTCGGGGTATTGAGCCACCGAGAGTGGGGGCAGGTGAAAGAGCTCTGCACCATCCTTGCGAGTTTTGAAGAAGCCAACGAAATGGTCAGTACAGACAATGCTCTTGTCAGCATGAGCATTGCGGTGATCTTAGTTCTGGAACAAGTGTTGGACACTCTGAAACAGCAGGTCCCACCAGCGACGGAGGAGATGGACACAGATGTGGACACAGAGGCTTACTCTCCGTCGAATCCAGAAGGCCCGACAGTTTCACAACTGTATCGGTCTTCGTTAGGCGGTGGTGCAAGGCGGCGCCTCAGCTCTCAGGGTACATTATCTGAATCAAGTCAGGGCTGTGTTGAAGCCGGGTGGAGGAAGCGGAGGAAGAGGGTGAGGTATTCCTGGACAATGACGTTACCAATGTCCCTGCCTTGGAAAGATGTTGACATGGATTTGTGGCGGAGGAGGAAGATAAGGAAGATCAGTTTGCAAGACCTTCGACCCAGAGGCTTGGAAATCAAGGATCCATCTCTCACATGAGTTCTTGGATGCTCCATTTCCTCCAACATGATTATCACATTAAGGCCATCGAAATGAACAACATTTACTGGGTGGCCACCCTCCTCGATCCCCGGTACAAAGCGAAACTCAGGACTTTCCTTCCACCCACCCAAATTGAGATTAAAATGCAAGAATTGGAGACCGTGCTGATTGATCAACTGGAGACATCTGTTGCATCTGCTTCACGTTCTTCAAATGTCATGGGGAAAACAATATCGGGCAACGTGACGCAGTAGGTGGCACGTAGCCTTAGGGGGAAAGCCGCGCAGCAGCATTGTGGCAAAAGGGCCTTAATGGGTGAGCTCTGGCAATCCTTATTTACCTCCTCACCAGTGCTTGTAATACAGGGCACAAATACGACACTCAGGGACTGCCTTAAGATCATGGTCCACAACTATCTGCGGCTCAACACCGATGTTTTTGGACATGTTCCGGACCCAATCGACTTCTGGGTATCCAAAATGGATGAATGGCCCGAGCTCGCTCGCCACGCCATAGAGGTGTTGTCCTGCCCAGCAGCCAGCGTCATAACTGAGCGGACCTTCAGCACAGCTGGAGGAGTCATTACAGACAAACGCATCCGGCTTTCCACTGATAATGTGGATCATTTAACTTTCATCGAGATGAATCAGGCGTGGATCTCTGATGATGTTGTGGCCCCAATTGCCAATTCTAAAAGAAATAGTCCTCATGAATTTTTTTTTTAAAAATGATCATTTCTTACTCAAATTTTTATTCTGAGTGCCCAAAAGGTCATTTTTCTGGTTTTGCGGTTAGGAGATTATAAAAGACACCAGTTGTACACAATTTCATTAACCCCTTCCAGACATAGGACGTATGCATACGCCCTAGCGGGAAGTGATTTCCCGCAAATGGACGTATGCATACGTCCTGGCGATCGCGCGGGCTTGCGGGCGAGCCGAACGCGATCGCAACATGGGACCAGCAGTAAATTACCGCTGGCTGCATGCCGTATCACCCACGGCCGGAGTGAGCTCTGGCCGCGGGTGATTACCGCTTCATTACCGCAGCCTGTCATGGCTGCGATAATGAAGCCGCAGGCAGGAGGAGTGAGCTCCTTCCCGGCGGCTGCCGAACTGCAGTTCAACAGCGATCTCCTACCTGATGGCCACGGGAAGTGAATGGCACTTCCCGGGGTCATCTGTGACGTCACCACGCCCGCAATGCACAAAAAATAAAATAAAAACACATACACCGCCCTTTTCCCCTTTACACACGCCACTCACCCCAAAAAAGATCAAAAATAAATAAAGTACCCATATTTGGTATCGCTGCGTGTGTAAAGACCCACCCTATAAATCTGTCATGTTAATTAACCCGTACGGTGAACGCCGTAAAAAACAAAAAATAGTCACAGATGTGACGGTTCGGTGGATCCGCTGGACCACCGCAAGCGGTGGTAGTTAAGCCACGCCAGGGAACGGAATCTAAGTAGCCCCCGGTGTTCACCAGAGCCCGCCGCAAAGCGGGATGGACTTGCTGCGGTGTGAGGCTACCAGGTCGTTACCCCTGACGTGACTTGCTTGCGGTGGCGGCCGGGGTACAGCGTGGTACAAAATCGTAATCCAAAGGCGTAGTGGGGGGACAGGCAGAAGGTCAGGGCAGGCGGCAGAGGTTCGTGGTCAGGGGACAGGCAGACGGTCAGGGCAGGCGGCAAACAGGCAAGTTCAGGAAACGTAGCGGAACGGACTGGTACACGGCAATACGTACTAAAGGACACTACAAACTCACTCAAAGCACACCAAAAAATCTGGCAGTGACTGCTAGGGGCGAAAACCCTTTTAAATAAACCAACGCCCGGGGAAAACAACCAATTAATGGGACACTGGCCCTTTAAATCTGAGCCAAGTGTCGCGCGTGCGCTCTAGGGGACGGGCACGAACACGGCAGTCAGGACGGCCGGGAGCGGCGTTCACAGGAGCGGGGCCAGGTAAACAAGCAGGCGCCGGGACCGCGGGCACAGGGGTGGTCGTGGGCGACCGCGATGCCCGCGCCGAGTCCCCTGCGGGAAGAGGACCGGCGGCAGCGGCAGCGGCGCCCGCGACCCCCATGACAGTACCCCACTCTTAGGTCTCCCCCTCTTTTTTTTGAACCTGGCGAGGAGATCAGGGGACAAGTTGGCTTCAGGTTCCATGAACGCTCCTCTGGCCCGAATCCCTTTCCAGTCAATGAGAAAGAACCGCTTCCCCCTGACTGTCTTCTGTGCCAGCACCTCCTTGACCTCAAAGATGTCATCAGAGTTGGCCACAGGAGAAGTCGAAACAGCCCCCCAGGAGATGCGATTCAGTACCACCGGCTTGATGAGAGAGACATGGAAGGCATTCGGGACCCGCAGAGTGGGCGGCAAGCGGAGCTTGTAGGAGACCGGGTTAAGCTGCGAAGTACCACAAAAGGGACACAGTTACTTAGGACCCAACTTGTAACTGGGCACCTTGAGGGGGATGTTACTTGGCCGATAACCACACCCTATCCCCTGGTTAAATACGGGAGGGGGGTCTCCGATACCTATCGGCCTGAACTTTAGCGCGGGAGGGAGGCACGAAGAAGGGTTGACGAGTAACTTGCCAGAGGACTTGATGTCCCGTACTTGGGCATCAACGGCAGGCACATGGCACGAGGTGGCTAGGGGGGGAGAGGCAGGCGGGGATGAAAACCAAAACACAATAAAAAAGGGAGCGGCTCTCGCGGACTCTGGTAAAGGGGAAATTATAGGAGAATTTGCCCAGGAGAGGAGATCGGGCCCAGTTGTCCTGACGGTCAGACACGAAATGTCGCAGATACGGCCTAAACCTGGTTGACCCTTCCACCTGCCCGTTGGTCTGAGGGTGGTATGCAGACGAGAAGTCCAGCTGCACCCTTTAACTGCGCACAGAGAGCCCGCCAGAATCTAGATACAAAACTGGATCCCCTATCCGAGGTGATGTGCAAGGGGAGCCCGTGTAAGGGGAAAGATGTGGTGGAAAAGAAAAAACTGGGCTAGCGGGGGTGCCGAGGGAAACCCGGGCAGGGGCAAAAAATTAGCCATTTTGGAAACCTGTCAACCCCCACCCAAATGACCGTGTTTCCGGATGAGGCCGGCAGATCAGTGACAAAATCCATAAAAAATATGGGTCCAAGCTTCTCTGGCACTGGGAGAGGCTGAAGGGGAACCCGGGTCGGGAGGCGAGGGACCTTGTTACGGGCACAGGAGGTGCAAGCTGAGACAAAGTCTAACGTCTTGTATGAGAGTGGGCCCCCAGTGTAGTATTTTGGGTGAGCTGTATGGACTTGTGAATCCAAGGATGACCCGCAGTTTGAGAAGAATGACCCCATTTTAAGGATTCGAGGCCGCAAGGCAGGACGGACGTAGGTCTTCCCGGGGTACCTGTTGAAGGTCTACAGGAGCGGCCGAAAGAAGCCGTTCTGGTGGAATAATATGCTGCAGGGGTGGATTCAAGCCCGCCGTATCGGAGGATCTGGAAAGAGCGTCTGCCCTGATGTTTTTTTTCCGCCGGTCGGAAGTGTAGCAAGAAATTTAAAAAAGGGCGAAGAAAAGCGACCACCTGGCTTGTCGCGGATTTAAACGCTGAGCAGATTGCGTTTGAGAAGGTTCTTGTGATCAGTGTAGATTCACGATGGGGTGGTGAGCCCCTTCCAGCAAGTGACGCCATTCTTCTAGGGTAATTTTATAGCAAGAAGTTCCCGGTCACCGATAGTGTAGTTGGTTGGCCGGAGTGAAGGTTTGGGAAGAATCCACATGTGCGCAATTTCCCCGAGGAGGGGCTTTGCAGAAGGACGGCTCCCGGGACTGACTGAGGAGGCGTCGACCTTAAGACAACGGGCGTTGAGGATCCGGACGAGAGAGAACGGGGAGCAGAAGCAAATGCAGCTTTCAGCCGATTGAAGGCCTCTTGAGCCTCGGAAGGCCTGATTTGGGGTGGCACCCTTCTTGGTGAGGGCTACCATGGAGCCACCAGGGAGGAGAACTGAGGAATGATTTTCCTATAATAGTTGGCAAAACCTAAAAAAGAGCTGGATGGCCCGGAGGCCCACAGGACGAGGCCACTGTTGGACTGCTAAGAGCTTGGCGGGGGTTTCCCTCTGAAGGCCTTGATCCGACACGATGTACCCCAAAAAGGGCAGGGAGGTGCGTTCGAACAGGCACTTTTCCAGCTTGGCATAAAGTAGGTGGTTCTGGAGACGTCTGAGCACCTGGCGGAAGTGGTGACGGTGGGTCTTTAAGGTCTGGAGAATAGATGAGAATATCATCCAGATAACTATAACACAAACGTAGAGAAGATCCCGGAAGTCTCATTTAAAGAAATTTTGAAAAACAGCCGGAGCGTTTTCAGAGACCAAAAAAGGCATGACGAGATATTCGAAGTGGCCATCACGGGTGTTAAAGGCGGTTTTCCCCTGTCACCTCTCCGGATGCGAATCAGATTGTAGGCTCCGCGGAGGTCCAGTTTAGAAAAAAATTCTTGCGCCACGTTGGCGGTAAATAGCTCGGAGATCAAAGGCAGGGGGTATCGATTCTTCACAGTTATTTTGTTCAGGCCCCGATAATCGATTACGGGCCGGATGGATCCATCTTTTTTCTCGACAAAGAAGAATCCGGCTCCGAGGTGAAGACGGGCTTGCGTATGAAACCTTTGGGGGAGGTTCTCTAGAATATAGTCGGACATTGCCTTTGTCTCAGGAACAGGGAAAAAGGGTAAACTCTGCCTCGGGGAGGAGAAGCCCCCGGGCTGTAGATCAATAGGGCAATGTAGGGCCGGTGTGGAGGCAGAGTTTCAGCCTGTCTTTCAGAAAAGACATCGGAAAAGCCCTGGTAAGGAGCAGGCAGACCTGGCAGAGACTTTGTAGGCTTGGTAGCGGCAGGCCGACGGACTGGGCAGAGCGCCCGAAGGCATGTGAGTGGCATGCCGGGCTCCAACGAAGAATCTCGGGCCCGTGTTCCAGTTCAGGGTCGGCGCTGCTTTGTAACCAGGGAGGCCCAGGAGGATCTCAGAAGAGGAACGAGGCAGTACAAGAAGTTTCACAGGGTTTCTGATGTAACGCCCGATCTGCAAGGAGAGGGGCGCCAGTGGGAGAACCGAATGGCATCCTTGAGGCATGCCCCACTGACAGAGGACACGACATGGGTTTCTGCAGGGGGGTCACTGGGAAGCGGTACTGGGACACACCCCGTGGCTGATTTAAAATTACCGGCGGACCCTGAATCCAGGAAGGCGGTGGCCCGAAAGGTGCTGTCCGGCGAGTTCCACAAAGAACAGGAATGGTCAGACGGGGAGAGGCCGCATGACACCTAGGGATGCCTCTCCTGCGAGCCCTAGGTGCGGGAGTTTCCCGGGCGCACCGGACAGTCCCCCAAAGAAGTGGCCGGAACCGCCGCAAAAGAACACAACTGCCTGAGCGTCGCTTGGTGAGCGTTCCTCTGGGTCAGATGCGCCCTTTCACATTAATGGGTTCGTCTTCATGCCACCGTTAGGGAGGGGGGGGGGGGGGTTGAAAGACAGGAGCCAGACGGGAGGTAGGCGGCGTTTGGTCGGGCAGGCTCGCGTTGGAGACGGAGCTCTTGTTGTCTTTCTGCAAAACGTATATCGATCCGGGTGGCCAACCGAATCAATTCGTCCAACGAAGAAGGCAGGTCTCGACCCGCGAGCTCATCCTTGATGCGTCCCGAGAGGCCTTGCCTAAACGTTGCCCCCAAGCCTCATTGTTCCAGTCTAACTCGAGGCAAGGTGCGGAAAACTGCACAGAGTACTGTCCCACCGTGGAGTCGCCCTGACGGAGCGGAGCCAGAGCTGCGGCAGCAGGGAGGTGCGACCTGGTTCCCCAAAGACAGTTCGGACCCCTGGGGGAAGGCTTGCAGGTTAGCCGTTAGCGAATCTCCTCGGCCCCACAGCGGAGTAGCCCAGGCCAGGGCTTCGCCAGTTAAGAGGCTAATAATAAATGCGACTTTAGCCTGCTCTGTGGGAAATTGGTGTCCCAGCATCTCGAGGTGAATGGAGCATTGGCTGATGAAACCTCTGCACTTCTTGGGGTCTCCATCATAGCGAGAGGGGAGCGGCAGATGCAGTGAAGGTCCCAGTAAGGAGCAGGATGAGCCGTAGCTGCAGGAGCAACAGGTGCAGGCGAGACGGCAGCGGCCGCAGGAGGAGGTAGGCGGGCCGCAAGGTTCTGCATTATGGCCGCTAGCTGGTCGATATGCTGGCTCTGCTGGGCGACGGCCGTCGTAAGTCCCCGGGGTTCAGGGAGGGTACCCTGGCGGAATCCAGGCAAAATTGTACTGTGGGCGGTTGGTGATCCGCTGGGACCACCGCAAGCAGGGGGGTTAGTTAAGCCACGCCAGGAAACGGAATCTAAGTAGCCCCCGGGTTTTTACCGAGCCCGCCGCCAAAGCGGGATGGACTTGCTGCGGCGTGAGGCTTCCAGGTCGGGTTTCCCCTGACGTGGGCTTGCTTGCGGTGGCGGCCGGGGTACAGCGTGGTACAAAAATCGTAATCCAAAGGCGTAGTCGGGGGACAGGCAGAAGGTCAGGGCAGGCGGGCCCGAGGTTCGTGGTCAGGACGGGCAGGACAGTCAGGGGAGGCGGCAAACAGGGAAGGTCAGGAAACGTAGCGGAACAGACTGGTACACGGATAAACAATAAAGGACTCCCAAAGGACCACTCCAAACTCACTCAAAGCACAACAACAATCTGGGAGCGACTGCTAGGCCGTAACCCTTAAATAGAACCAACGTCCGGAAAACAACCAATTACTGGGGGCACTGGCCCTTTTAAATCTGAGCCCAAATTCGCGCGCGCTAGGGGACGGGCACGGCACGGCAGTTAGGGGCGGCCGGGAGCGGCGTTCACAGGAGCGGGGCCAGGTAAACAATCAGGCGCCGGGACCGCGGGCACAGGGTGTGTCGTGGGCGACCGCGATGCCCGCGCCGAGTCCCCTGCGTGGAGGAGGCCGCTGCCGGGTAGCGGCGCCCGCGACCCCGTGACAACAGGAAAATTTCGATATTTGTACATCCTGCAGCACATAAAATGGAATAAAAGCGATCAAAAACTCATATAAACCAAAGTTATTACCAATTAAAACTTCAGTTCATCCTGCCAAAAAAAAAGTCCTTACACGTCTCTGTGTACGTAAAAATAAAAAAGTTATGGCTCTCAGAAGACAGCAATGCATAAATATTATTTAACACAATAAAAACACTTTTTTTTTTTTTTAAAGTGCTTCAAAATTAAAAAAAAAAAAACTATATAAATAGGGTATCGTTGTAATCATATCGACCCAGAGAGGAAAGCTAACTGGTCATGGATACTGCACGGTGAGCGCTGTTAAAAATAAAAATAAAAAACTCCACTAGGATTGCAGTATTTTCTTCACCCTGCCTTCCAAAAAACGGATTTAAAACTGATCAAAAGTCTTGCCCCCCCAAAAATGATACAATAAAAATGTCAAATCTTCCGCAAAAAACAAGTCTGTACACAGCTCCGTACACAGAAAAATAAAAAAAAGGTTTAGGTTTCTCGGGGACAAAGGGCAAAAAGTGTTTTCCTTTTGAATAAAGTTTTTTTTATTGTTTTTTAAAAGCATTTAAAACATAAAAAAATATAAAAAGGGGGTTTTCGCGTAACCCGTATAACCCTGCGGGTTAAAAACTAGAAAATACCCGTTATCTGAAACGGTAAACCGCTGTTTAAAAAATAAAAATAAAAAAAAAATCCCCGGGAAAATTGCTGTTTTTTTGGGTTCCCAAAATCCCCAAAAAAAAACCTTTTAATAAAAAGGACCCAAGCGGCTTTTTGCCCCCCATAACGGTAAAATTTAAAAAAGTAAACTCATCCCAAAAAAAACCAAGCCCAAAACCCTTTCCGTATACAAAAAACTTAAAAAATTTTTGGTTTATCGGGAAAAAGGAAAAACAAAAAAACAAAAAATTTTTATAGACCTATTTCTATTGTGTAAAAGAAATTTAAAAACAAAAAAAAAAAACTATAAAAAAATTCTATATCTTTGTTTTTTGTACCGCCCCCCATAGAAAAAAAAATCCTGCCTTTTATACTGAAAACGGCGACGCTGTAAAAATTTAAGCCCAAAAAAAACAATGCCCGGAAATTTGGGCTTTTTCCCCCTAAATTTTAATAGTCCAATGCAAAAAAAAAAAAAAAAAAAATATTGGGAAAACACCAGTGAAACCCAAAATGTACAATACACCCCTATATGAGATCTTTAAAGGCGGGTTGAATCCAAAATGGGGGGGACTTCTGGAGGGTTTTTCACCTGTTCTGGTACTTTGGGGGGCTTTGTAAATGCGACAGGGCCCCCCACCAAAATCTGCTTTCCCAAAAACCCCAAATTAGGCGCTCCCCCCTTTTGAAACCCCGCCATGCGCCCAAACAGAAATTTACACCCACATTTTGGGTTTTGGGCCAAAATTTTGGAAGAAATTGCGTAAAAAGGTTTTGGGTGCTTTTTTCCCGGAGGGCCTTTGTAAAAATTTAAACTATTTTCAGCAAAAAATTGCGATTATTGGAAAAAAAATTTTTTTTTCTTTTCAAAACCCAAACACTAAAAAATTTTGTAAAAACACCTGGGGGGCCCGATATGCTCACTACACCCCTATATTTTCCCTTTTAAGGGGGTGTATTTTCCCAATTTGGGGTTTTTTTTGGGGAGTTTTTTAAAAGTTTTAGCACATTAGGGTGTCCCCCCAAACCCTTTAAAAAGGCCCCCTAAATAAAACCCGTAAATAAAAATTTGAACCCCAGAGTCCAGTAGGGGGCCTCCCCCTATTCTGGGGGCTTGGGGTTTTTCCCAAAATTTGCACTGGGGGCCCACAAATGGGATATCTCTGAAAATGGCAGAATTGGAGAATCAATATTAAGTTGCCCTTCCTTGACCCACTTTTTTACCTTTATTCTTGTGAATAATGAAAAAAATTGGAAAATCTCCCAAAAAAAAGAAAAATTTTTTAAAAATTTCACTTCCACTTTGTTTTTTATTCCTTTTTGAAACACCTAAGGGGTTAATAAATTTCCCCTAAATGGGGGTTTTGAATATTTTAAAGGGAGGTGAAAGTTTCTTACATGAGGTCTTTTAGGGGGGTATCTAACATACAGGTCAATCAAATTTCAGGGTTTGAAATGGACTGGCCCCCTAAAAATATATATTGAAAATTTTTGGGGGGGGTTGAAAATTTTAAAATTACTACAAAATTTTTCCTAAGCCCCCTAATGTTTTAAAAAAAAAAAGAAAATTTAAAAAAAAACGATCCCAAACTACGGGCAACAAAAGGGGAAAGTTTCTATTTTAAAAAACTTTTTTGGGAAGGGGAAAAAACTATCTGCCCTTACATGCAAAAATTTTTTTTTGAATTTTTAAAATTTGGGAAAATTTTTTTAAAATTTTTTTTCCCCCGATTTTTTGGGATATTTTTAAACAAAAAAAAATTTTTTTTGGGGACCAAAATTTCTCCCCCAATCTTAAAGCACAATTTTGTCCGGGGGGAAAAATTCTCTGAATCACATTTTTTTTTTAAAAAGTGTAAAAAAGTTATTCCACTTCAAGGGACACATGCAGATTTCAAAAATGGGGCTCGGGTCAAGGGGTTTTAAAAACTGGCCCCGGGCCCGGTAAGGGGAAAAATGGACATAAAAAGTAAATTTTTCCGGGCCCATTTGTGGAGGGGGGGCCAATTTAAAACCCAAAGGGGTTTAAAACCCAAGTTTTGGTAGGGGGGGTCATTTGGAGTAAAGTACGGGTTGTGTATCTATCTTATACAGAATTTTTAATTAAACAGAGTCTTTAAATTGTAAAACAAACAGTATGTCGAAAGAGAGGGGGGCAGGTTTCTTCAGTCCCAAGTGGCAGGGGCAAAAACCCATTCCTGAAGCAGGAAAACAGGTCGCAGCAAAGAAAAAGGGTAAGTCGCAGCAGGGGTGACTGGGTTTGAGGCCAACCCGCCGGGGGGTCATGAAAGGGGGCCGTGTGTTAAAAACAGAAAACCCAAAGGGGTTTTCTTGATTGGTTGAGTAGGTAATAAACCCTTAAATCCCGGGATGACATCTGCCCAAACCTAGCCAACAGTAGGGGGGTTTTTGTCAGATACAACTCTTGGTTGGCATGGCCCGGGAACAGATAAAGGGGCCCTTTAGTGTCCCTCAACCCGCCCTTTTCCCGTTCCTCCCTCACCCGGGAAAAAACTAGAAATTGGTCGGGCTCAGAAAACCACAATCCCAGCGGGGGGACGAAAAAATTTGGGCCCGCCCGCAGCTATTTGGAAACAAGAGGTGGGGAAAAACCTTCCCCTTCTTTTGCAGTTTTGATATGGGAGTGGGCATGGGGGGTTTTTTGGCGAGGGGTTCAGCCTCTGCATACCAAAAAACCTTTGAGGAGGACAGCAGGGGGCGTTTAAAACCCATTTAAAGAAAGTATAAACGTGGGGTGGTTTGAATCCTTTTTTGGGTTTACCCCATTTTTTGTTAAAATGCCCCCGTAGGGAAAACTTGAACTAAAGGAACCATAACTGAAAGGGAATTTTTTTGGGTGCTTATTTTGAATTCTGTGCCACTGTTGATTAAATTTTCATTTAAAAAATGGAAGGGGAAAGAACAAAAAGGAACCCAAAAGCAAATGCTGAAAAAACGGCTTTTTATGAACTTAAAGTATGAAAAAAGTAAAATCAAGTCAAATTTACAAAAAATTTAAAAAACAAATTTCCTTTTGGAAAGGTCCTCCCCTTTTCCCGGTGGAAAAAAATTACTTTCCAAAACAGTTTTTTAAAGTGGTTTAAGAGAGAAAGTTGAAAAAGTTCTTTTGTTCAGGAACAAAAATAAAAAGGTAAAAAAAAAAGTTTGTGAACTTTTACCGGGTGTCCAGTTTTGGGAAAAGCGGGTGGAAATCCTTTACCCTGCATTTTTAAGGGAAAAAGGGGCTCCTCACAAAAACCGCCCCCAAAGACAAATAAAATAAAAAAATAAAAATTTTTTTAAGCCTAAGAGAAAATTTTCCTTAGCCTCGTCTGTCAAAATCCGTGTACCGTACCTCTTGCGACCGTCCCTTGACCCTAAATTTTTTGTGGGCCCTGTCCTAAACCTTTTCCCACTTGCCCCCGGCCCTTCCCGAGTTTGCCTTACTTTTTGTACCTCGATACACCTTGGCTGCCAACAAAAGGGCAAGTCACATCAGGGATAGCAACCTGGGCCCCTCCCCCCCGCAGCAAGTCCATCCCACTTTCCCGCGGGGCCCTCCGGGGAAAAAACCCGGGAAACCTACTTAGACCCCCTCCCTGGCGTGGCTATTGCCATCGCTTGGGGGAGGGCCAGGGATCCATTTACTGCTGTCCGTGAAAAATTGAAGCAGTGGAAGGGACGTTATTTTTTCCCAGCCCGGGCGACTGAAAAAAAACCCGGTGCCCCGCTTAAAAAGGGGGCCTGACCCAAACAGAAGGTGCCCCACGCATGGCTGAAACGGGCCAAATTAAAAAATTACACGGGGTTTGTACTCCTGTGCGTTTTGGACCTTTCAAAAACCATTAATGGGCCTTTTTTTTCCTTGTTCATAGAGCTTTTCCAAAATAGGGGAGGCTGGAATTCCAACTTTTGGGAAAATTTCCCACTTATCACCCCTATGTTGGGGGAGGGCGGTCGGGCCACGGGCACTTAAGGGGGGGTGTGTTTGGGGCATTTGAAAGATGGCTGAAGTGCTTGAAAAAGTTTCCTGGCCTTTTTTTTAAATGCCCTTGAGATGGGTGTAAGATTTTTTAAACCCAACAAAGTTTTGAACTGTATCCCATGTAGGGGCAGGGCCCCAGCCTCCCCCCAAACGCGCGCAGACACCATGTTTCTTTCCTTTGTTTTGGTCAAAATTTTCAAATTTTTGATTTTGTGGGTGGAGAAAGACACAAATCGATGACAATTTGAAATGCCCCGGAGCTTTTCCCCCCGTGTTGATTTCTTTTCTCCCGGGGGAAATACCCCCCTGCCCAAAATTGGTCATCAGAAATCTTTTAAAGGGCCCCTTTCTTTTGTCATCAATCTCCCCCTCTTCAAAAATTTTCCCCCTGCTAAAAATATTTTTTCCCTGTTCATAAATTTTTTTCCCCCTTTTTCAAAAAATTTTTCCCCATTAATATATTTTTTTCCCGGGTTTCTTTAAAATTTTCCCCCCCTCTTCAAAAATTTTTCCCCCTGTTTATATATTTATTCCATTCTCAATTTCCCCCTTTTTAAATTTTTCCCCCCTTTTATATATTTTTTTTTTCATCAATTTCCCCCTTTTCAAAAATTTCCCCCCTTTTTAATATTTTCCATTACTGTTCATAAATTTTCCCCCCCCTTTTCCCTTCAGTTCCTTTTCCTCCCCCGTGTACCCGACCTTTCTGCTACGTTTACCTGATCTCAAATTTCTGCCCCCTCCCCTGCCCTGTTGGCCTGATTTGATACTTGTTTTGTCTAACGATTCGGTACCCTTTGGGCCTCGGCTGCCACCGCAAGCTAGTCTGCCAAAGGGGTGCCAACCCGGTAGGCTCCCGCCGCAGAAAAATAGTCCATCCTGCCCTTGGGGGCGGGCTTGTGGTGAAAAAACCCCCCACCTACTTTAGACCCAGCTCCCTGGCGTGGCCGCTGCCCCTCTTTCGGGGGGTCCGGGGGAGCCACTTTCCCGTGGGTTTTTCAAAAGGCAAGAAGTGAATGCAAAAATTTCCTGGGGCCCGTTCTTTGAATTTAGCAGAGTCCATACTTGAAAAGGGGGGGACCCCGT
Organism: Phyllomedusa bahiana; assembly: GCA_025379985.1. Classification (NCBI taxonomy): domain Eukaryota; kingdom Metazoa; phylum Chordata; class Amphibia; order Anura; family Hylidae; genus Phyllomedusa; species Phyllomedusa bahiana. The sequence continues at coordinate 25,837 of JAODAL010015816.1, forward strand.
TAAATACCAAAACTTTTTAAAAGAGGGCCCGGGCGGTTTTTTGCAAAATTTGGGTTGGCTTGGGCGCTTTCTGCTGTCCTCTTGGGGGCCCCTTTTTTTTCCCGGTGAACGACCCCGCTGGCACCGTGGGGTGCCGAGGAGCAGGAGTATCTTTGGAAACCGGGGAGATGAAAGTAATAGGAAGGGGGGTTTGTCTTTTGGGAAAGCCTTGATGCCCAAATGGGAGGGGGTGCCACTGGGTGCTTCTGCTGGTTTTTGGGGCAGGATGGACCCTTTAAAAATCTGAAAAAATCTATGGGGGGACCTTATGATGTTGAGCAAAGGGGTGTGTTGCCCAAGTTTTGGGGCCCTGGTCATGCTTTACTTTCCGGCCACAGATTCCCACATATAGCCATGTTTTGCCTCCTCTGGTGTCCCCCGCAAAAAAACTGGCACAAAACCCCCGAGAAGTGATTTTTTTCCCCCAAAACGCTGCACGACTGACCCGTTTACCGGGCCCCTTACCCGGTGAGGCCCCCTGGGGCGGGTAATTTCTGGGGGCCTGCAAAAATGGGTTTGGGGGTAAATCATTGGGGTTTGGATCCCAACCTCGCACGGTGCTGACTCCCCCCACACACTACCGGGCCCTTTAAGGGGCTGCGCCCTGCCTGACACGCAAACTGCCGCCCTCTTTTCCCCAATGATAAAGATTTAAGCCCTTGTACAATGCGGGCTGGGTCAGAAAAATAGTCACAAAAGGCTTTCAAAACCAAGGGATGCTGATGAACCCAACTTTTCATCTCCAAGGGAAAACAATTTTAAATCTCTACTGTCCAAGATCCCAATTGCCTGCGTTCCCCAAAACCCCCCTTTTCTCCTCCCGTCTCCTAAAAAATTAATTTTTTGAGGGAAAATTTGGGAAACTTCCAGGGCCCCGGGGCAAAAGGGGGTTGAGGGGAGGGGGTCCGGGGTAGGGGGCCACTTCAATTTCCCCGGGAGAAAGGGGGGCCCCCAAGGGGGGCATGGGGAAATGGGGCTAAATATTTCAATTGGGGGGCACTTTTGCCCTTTTTTTATAGGGGACCCGAAAAAACCCTTTTCCAGCCCGGCCCCTTTCTTCATCCGGGGTCCCAATGCGGGTCGGCTACATCGATTAGTGTTTTTTCCGTCAACCCCCTGCTGTCCCCCCCAATGGTGTTTTATGTATAAAAGGCCCGGGCCGCTCTTAAATAAAACCCCCCTTGCAACCCCCCTCATTTACTATTTGCCCACTTTTGCAAACCCCAAGCAGCAAAATGTTTCCCCATCTCCCTTTTCTGCCCACTGTCCCCCCCAAAAAGTTCATCCTCCCCGTATAGGGGGGGCAGAGGCCAAGCCAAAAGTGTTCTCTGGGTGTGGGAAAAAGGGAAAAGGAAAGAGGCGGGTTGGGACAGGTGAGAGCCCCCCCACCTGCCCCCCGGGCCATGCCAAATAAGGGGGTTTTGTGTGGGCAAACCCAAAAAGACTCTTGGTTGGGGGGGTCAAATGTCATCTGGGGGGAAAAGAAATTGAATAGTGGTGGTCAACACATGGCCGGGAGTTTACAACCGGGTGCTTTTTGGGGCCTCGCAGGGGGGGAACCCCGCTGGGGACGGGCCCCCCTTAAATGGGGCGGGGATCTGTGGCGGGTACAGTAACCTACTAATGTGTTTTTTTTGACCTATGGTAGGGATCTTTACCCGCGCTTGTTTTTTTTTTCCCGCTGGCGGCCATTTACTTTTTCCCGGGGTGCATTCCTGCTTTTAAGTTTTTGGTCGTGTTTCCCCCGTAAGTCCCAGGGAATTTTTTTAAGGAAATGGGGGGAAATTTTAAGAGCGGGACCGTCATATGGGGTTTCATAAATAAAAAACAGCAAATTTTATGAAGACCAAACCCCAAACTCCCTTGCAAATTTAAACTGGGAAAAATGTTCTACAGCACCCCCACAGGCTCTCCCCCCCCCCCCCGCTTTTGGGGAAAAAGCGGTTTTTTTTTAAAGCGTTTTTTCCCCAAAATTAAATTTAGACCCCAAACAAATTTTTTTCCCGGAAAAAAATTTTGGGGGAGGGCGGCCCAAACCCCAATTTTTTAGAAATTCGCCCAAACCCCTATCTGTGGGTTTATACAGGTTTGCGGGCCCCCTGCGTGGGTTTCAGGGGCAAGGGGTTTGTCAATGTTTTAGTTCAAATAAAAAAGGTTTGGTTTTTAAAAACGACTTTCCTTTCCGGCAAATTTTTTAAATTTTGTAGGGTCATGCAGATTTGGGGCTGCTGTGGTACAGGGGAAAAGGAAAAGTCCAAAAGTCCAAATTCACTAAAATTTTTGGTTTTAAAAAAATAAATTTTTCTTCCTGCACTTTTTTTCTGAGGGGGCCATTAGGGGAAGTGTATGGATTTTGGGGCATGCTTTCATTAAATGACAGGGTAGTCAATGTCCCTTTTATTAAAAAAATGGTTTTAAATACTTGTTTTTTTGGCCCCTTTTTTTTCTGTGGGTCCATCAAGGAAATCTTTGCTGGTTTTGGGGGCAGCCCCCTGAAAAAAAAGCAATAATAAAAAGGGTTTTAAAGAAAAAAAAAAGAAATTTTCCATGCTTCAAGGCCCTCAAAAATGAACAGCGTTTCTGGGTGTCCAATTTCCTTGATCCACGTTCCAAATAAAAATGAGGCCCAAATTTTGTTTTCCCCCCCAACAAAATTTGACAGTAGAATTTTAGGAATTTGAAAACAAGGGGTCGTTTACCACCCTTTTAAAAAAAAAACCCAAAAAAAAGGGCCCTGCCAGCTGAAATTTTTTGCGTTCCCGGGTTTGGGGTGTTGTTGCTGCCAAACCCTTTTATGTGAAAGAGATGTTTTGGGCCCCGGTGCAAAAAAGGGGTTTGGGGTCTCCCCCGCCCGTTATTTTTGTGCCAATTTCCCAATTTCCCCGGGGTCCCCCTTTTTTTGTTTTGAAAGGGGCCCCTTTGAAACTGCTACCCCCCCTGTTAAACCCGCTTGGGCCCCCGCCCTCCCAATTTTTTCAGGGTTTGCCACTGAACTAATGAATTATTTTTTGGGCCCATGCATTTTTTTTTTTGTGGGCTTTTATAGCCCAATTGGGCTTTTCCTAAGATGTAGCAATATCCCGTTTTTTACTGTTTGGGGGGATGTTAAATTTCCAAACTTTTTTCTAAACCCGTATGGGTGTAAGGGAAAGAAGCTGTTGCCCCTTTAAAGGTCATCGGGGATCATCTGCCATCGGCTATCGGGAACTTTCTACATGATAATTGTCAAAATCGAATCGATAACGATTTTTTGACCCCAATTGCTATCGTAGTTCATAGATTACCAAAAAAATTTCAGGGCCTCCTTTTTCTTTGTAGGGGAAAAAATTGCAAAATTTTTTGCCAGGTAGCCAAAAAAACCCATTTTCCCTCTGCAAATTGTAGATACCAGTTGTAAGCCCAAACTCGCAAAAAGGGTTTTTTTAAATATTTTGTTTAAAATTTTTATTTTGGGCAAAAACTGAAGATATGACCCCTTTTATACAATGTTAAGTAGTCAGTGCATAACTGGGGAGAAAAAGTGTAAATTTGATTGTGCCCCTAAAAAAAACTCAACACAAAGGGCCCCAATGGGCCAAAACTGCTAACAACAAAGTGGCACAACCCCTTTAAAATGAAAAAAATGGGCAAATTTTGCCCAAAGTGTCAATATACGTGGGAGTACAGAGACAAAAGGGGTCTTGCCTTTCAGTCCCCCCATGGTGGTGAGAGTGTCCAAAGGTTTTTTGGCTGCCTGAGTGTTGCTGGCTTGTGGGGAGTAAGTTCATTTAGGAAACCGTGGGAAAGGGCCCAACCCCTTTTCTGTGACAAGAGAAGCACAGCAAAATCCCCTTTGGGGGCTGGGCTGCCCCCGGTTTTTATTTAAACATTGAAAAATGACTCCAAAAAACACCTCCAAGATGAAAAAAACTGCCTTACTATAGAAAAAAAAAAAAAAAGGTGCTAGATTGGGCCCAAACATGTCCCCCAACCTAAACCCCTTTGGGCCCATCTGTGGGAAATCTTCAAAAGGAAGGTGGAGGAGCACAAGGGCCCATAAACACCCCTTTAGCTCTTGATTTTCCCCTCAAGAGGAGTGGGAAAATTTTTGAATGGGCCCCCTATTTAAGCTCTTGTGAATTTCCAAAGTCCAATAGAGTTTAAAAAAAATTGTTCATTTCAAGGGTTTTCCCGCCCATTCTGTGCCTTTGGCCCGTTTTAAAATTTAAGGGGGGGTGCCTTTTTTTTGTCTGCCCCTTCCTTCCCCCCTTCCCCCCTCCCCTCAAACACACAGAAAAGCTCTTCCCCCCCATAAATTCATACGCAAGGAGGGGGGGGGGGCAAAAAGGGGAGTTTTGGGTGCCAGAGTTAACCCTGTTGTACCTTTTCCCTTTGGGTTTTTTTCCCGGCTCCTGGGATCAGTGTTTGTTTGCTTCCCCCGGGGACAGGAGAAGGTGATTTTATGAGTGTGGAGCCAGAGGGCTTTTAAGTTGGGGTATGCTAATAGCAGGGGCAAGGAGGGAAGTAAGTGTTCCTATTAAACCCCCCGCTCAGCTTTCAAATCTTCAAAATCTCCAGCAAAAAACGAAACCCCGTCGAAAAGACACAGGGCAGCTTTTGAAGTGGTTTTTTATACTCCCGGATTTGGGCACTAAATAAAAGCGAGCAAAGAAGCATTCCCTTCCCCCTGATCTTTATAGTATTTTGTAAAAGTCACCCGTTCCAAAAGGGCAATCATGATTATAGTAACACAAAAAGGGGCCCCCTGCTTTTTGTTGAGCGATTATTATCAACAAAGTTTTAAATCGGGACCCAAATTTTTAGGGGATCGGAAATTTTTTTTTTGATCATGCGATAATTTAGGGGTTTAAAAACTGTGAACATCTATTAAGAACGCGCCTTTTTCGGGGCTTCCCGGCATTTTTGGCCCGGGCCCCCGCAAATCAGATTATTGAAATAGAAAAAAAAAAAAAAGGGGGGGGGGGGGGGGGGGGGGGGGGGGGGGGGTGGGGGGGGGATTTGTGTGCGACGCATGAACCCGGGGTTTGGAAATGGTTTTGCCCATTTGGGTGGAAAAATAAAATGACCTCGTTTTAACATAGAACAAGGGGTTTCCTGTTCACCCCCATTTTCTCCCAGGTCCCCAGGCAGAAAAGGGCGTGCGCTCTTTCTTTTGTCCAAACAAACTCAGAGAAAATTTTTTCTAATTTCTTCAAAAGGAAAACCTCTACCCTTAAGCTGTGATCCTTACAATTTAGTTTGATTAGAGATTGGAAAATTTTAAAAATTTGTTAGGTAAAAGAATTTTTTAAAAGGGGCATCAACCGCTGTTTAAATCAAGGGGGGGGGGCGGGGGGGGGGGCTCCCGGGGCGAAAACAGACAAGCCCTATAAAGAAAACTGGATAAAAATTCACCAAGACTTAGTGGGAGCCATTGCAATAGCTTTAAAAAACAGTTTTTTTTATTGAAATATTTTTGGGTTTTGGGCAAGGGCCCGAAATTTTTTTGGAACACATCTTTTTAGTTAAATTTCGGGCTCTTTGTTTTGGGTGCAAAAAACTCCCCCTTTTTTGATCAGTATAAAATTTCAGAAAAGGTTTTTCATTTTCAATTTCCCCTTTTCCAAACCCTTTTTTGATATATCCCCCCTTGGTATGAAAATTTAAAATTTTCCCCCAACCCAAACAGGTTGATGGGTTGAAAAAAATTTACCTTGTAAAAAATCCAATACTTTACGGGGAAAACGGGGTTTTTTGATTTTGGTGCACTACAGCTTTTTTTCATTTAGGCACCTTGCATTTAAATGGGGAATACTGAAATTTTTTTTTAGTCACCACGGGGAAATTTTGATGGGTGCCAAAAAAAAACCTTTTTTTATCCGAATACTTTTACAGAAACGTTTTTTTTTGATTTTGGTGAAACCGCACTTTGTTCATTGAGGAAACCTTTTTACAAATGTGAATACAAAAATTTTTTAGTCACCACAGGTGAATTGATGGGTGCCAAAAAAAAACCTTTTATTATCCCAAATTTCATTAAAGTTACGGTTTTTTGAAATTTTTTGCCCAGCCCCAATTTTTGATAGACCCAAACCTTGAAATTTAAAAATTTTAAAAATCCAAAATTTGTGTATTTTACCCCCAGGGGGGAATTTGATAGTCCAAAAAAAAAACCTTTTATTATCCAAAAAATACATTACAGATATTGTTTTTTTTTGCAATTTTTTTCCCCAATCCGGGATTTTTAAAAAGAAGCCCCCTTTGGGCATTTTAAATTTTTGAACCCAAACAATTTTGTGGGTTACCACGGGTGATTGATAGGTGCCAAAAAATCCCTTTTTTATCCGAAAAAACATTACAGATTTTTTGTTTTTTGATTTTGGGGGGGTTTTCCCCTTTTCAGCTTTGTTCATTGACCCCCCCCTTTGCATTTTTTTTTGTGAATACTGCAATTTTTTATTTCACCAAAAAAGGTAAAATTTGGGATAGGTGCCAAAAAATCCTTTTTTAATTAAATCCAATACATTCAAAAAACTTTTTTTTGCATTTTTGGCCCCGGGTCCCGTTTTTGTTGTTTAGGAGCCACCTTGCATTTAAAAAAAAAATTTTGAATCCACCCAATTGTGAAATTCCCAAAAACAGGGAATTGATAGGTGCCAAAAAACCTTTTATTATCCAAAACATTACAGATACGTTTTTTTTTAAACTTGGTACACTACATTTTTGTTCTTTGGGAGGCCCCTTTTTGCCCCTTAAATGTGAATACAGCATTTTTTTAGCCCACCCCCCGGGGGAATTTGGGTGGTCCCAAAAAAAAACCCTTTTATTATCCGAATACATTATAGAATCGTGTTTTTTTTTTCATTTTTTGGCCAGCCCAAATTTTTGTTGATAGAGCCCCCTTGCATTAAAAAATTTGAACCCAAAGAAATTTGGGGAAATTCCCAAACGGGTTTAATTGATAGGTGCCAAAAATACCTTTTTTTAAACCGAATACATTTCAATACGTTTTTTTTTTTCACTTTGGCGCGGGCCCCAGCTTTGTTGCCCTTGATAGATTTTTAATTTTGGGCATTTTTTAAATTTTTGAACCCCACAATTTTTTTTTTGATTTGAGGGATATGAGAATAGCTGTGATTTGCCGCCCTTTTAATAAGAGACTTTCCAAAACCCCTTCCATACCTTCTAAAATTTGTATATTTTCTTTAACATGGAGCAAAATTCAGGGGGGTAAGGGGACAAAGGGGGGTTTGGACATTTGGGGTTGGGGTACGGGGAGAAGGTCTCCTTTTTTGTGCGGCGACAACAACGCATGCCAGCCCGGGTCATTCCTTTTTGAGGGCCGGTTTAGGGGCCCGTCATCCCCCTGGGGGTCAGGGCCCGTGAATCCAAATAAAAAAACACGTCGCCAAACTGTCCCCTTCAAGGTTTTGGTTTAAAGCAACCTGCATCCAGCATCTTTCCTTCCCCTCCTCGCCTTCACCAAGTTAACGGCACAAATGCCTCATCAACACACCAGCATCCGTCCCCCCCATGGGAACAAAACCCCCAAAAGTCAAATCGTGTACCCAAACCCCCTGTTTATAATCCATTTCTGAAGAAACCCCTTGAGAAAAAATTGCGGGTTTGGGGGCAGAAGGCATGTTTAAAAAAACCCCGAGGCCAAAGAAAATGAAATTTTCCAGCTCTGACCCCCATTTTCTGGGGGCCATTTTAAGAGGAGGAAAGGAAAGCCGGTCCCCGGTCCCCAAAAAATTCCCCGGGGGGGGGTTCCCGGGAAAGCCCCCGCAGTCCCTCCTTTCTTTGAGCCCGGGAGGGCTCCTGGGGCAGAATGCCGGACGACCCAAGTCACCTGTGGGTTTATGAAGATGATAAAGACATTGCGGAAACCAATGGGGGTCCTTTTTAAACAGAATTTTCTTGCGGCACCCTTTATCACGGACGAGGAGGGAAAACGAAAGGGGTTGCCCGTAAAAGGGGGTTTCCCCCTCAAAAAGGGGAGGGGGGTCCCCAAAATCCGTGATAAAGAAAACCCCACCAAAGGTCCCGCCCCAAACCCCGCTCGCCGTTTAAAAAGGTCCAGGACCTCCCCAACCTGGGCCTTTTTTGAGCAAGCCTCTTTATTCAAACCCCCAATTTCCAAAATGCCCCCCCTTTTCTGTAAACCATAAGTAAGGCAAAACCCTTTGGGGGTTTTAACCCCACCAACATGTCAGTCCATGCAGCGAATGCATGAGTTTTAAATGGAGGCAAAAACTTGGCCAAAAAAAAGGGCCCAACCGAGGGGCCAGGGCCCCCAAACCCCTGTCCCCCTCTCCCTCTGGTTTCTCCTCCTTTCCCACGCCACCACCAAGCGTTTTTCCCCAGCTGCCCAGTCCTCTCCAAGTCATGATCAGGGATCACCCCGCTTCAGCCTCCCCCCGCCCCCCCTATAAACCAAACCAAACCCACCCAAAACCCCCCCTACCCCCTTCCTTTCCCTTTCCCCCAAGTTTTTATTTCCTGCAAAGGCCCCAAAAGGGGCCAGTCCAAAACAGCCAGCCTTTTTTGCTTTTTAGGGGTTTTGGGGGCAGAAGAAAAAACCCCTTTAAAAAATCCCAAACCTTTTCCCCCAAAACCCCCAAAAACCTGAATTCCGGGATTGCCCGGGTTTTGGGGCCTTGGAAATGTTTCCTTTTTTTTTCCATCTGGTTTGGACACAAATGGGGGTTTCGCCCAATTTATTTTGGCCCCCTTTCCTTTCCCCCCAATACCAATGGGCCCACAGGCATTTTTTTTTGCCAAAAAGGGCCCCCCCCTTTTCCCTGGCCAGCCCCGTTTTTCCCTCTAAAATTTTCAAGCCCCCCGTTTTTTTTTCCCGCTTTTTGGGCCCGGGAAAAAAGGGCCATCTGACCCCCGACACATGGACAGTAAGGGCCCGGCCCAAAGGCCCTATATCCCCCTGTGACAGCTCCCCCCCAGGGGGGTTTTTTTTTTTTTAAAAAACTGGGTGGGGGTCCCTGGGGGGGGAAAGGTGGCTCTCCCGCTCGGGGCACCTTTTTCCAAAAACCGCAGGGAAGGGGCAGGGGTTTTTTTCCCCCAAGGCCCCTGGTGGCTTTACTTTCCCAGAGAAAACCCGGCCCCTGTTGAAAGTAAAACCCGTCTTTTTAGACCGCCACCCCACATTTAGGAGCTGTTGGGCGGGCTCCCGCAACGAGACCGAGCGCGGGGTGGGTCCAAGAACCCCTTTTGGGGGCAAGGTGGGGGTGCGATAACGGGAAATCTGCTTTGGGCCCCGGCCCCCCTTTAAAATCAGTAGGCTGGAGCCCCCTCCCTGCCTGGCACTTTCATGAACCCCTTTTCGTCCCCAAAAATTTTTTTAAAAGAGCTTTTCCCCCCGGGCCGGACTGCCTGCTGGGGGGAAGGCCGAAGTCTAAGTTCGCCCCTTTCCCCCGTTTCGCACCCTGCCCTTTTTCCGCGCGGGGGGTTTTTCAGCGCAGCTTTGGCCCTTCCCCCCTCAACCGTTCCCCCATTGGGGACGGTGGCAAAATCGGAAATTCCAAACCTGAACATGCTCCAGGGGATTTTTGGCAGCCGCGGGAATGCCATTACGCAGTATGGGAAATGACACATGGGCCGACCCCCAGCGGTGCGGACCTCGGGGGGGTTGAGCCACCGGGGATGGAGGCAGGGGAAAGAGCTCCCGCAAACCCTCCTTTTCAATTTTGAAAAACCAAACCAAAAAGGTCCAAAGCCGGGCCCAAAAACCCCTTTTCCCGCATATCATTTTGGGTGAAACTTATTCCCGGAACCCTTTGTTGGACACTCTGTACAACAGGCCCCCCCCAGCCCAGGGGGGGGAGGAACGGACCAGATGCCCACACGGAAACCTTTTCTCCTTTCCCTCAAATTTCCCCAAGCCCCCACAGTTTCACAATTTTTATCGGGCCCTTTATTGGCCCGTGGTTTGGGGTCCAGGGGCTAGTGCAAGGTGGCGCATCACCCCCAGGGGCATAACTAAAGGGAAGCAGGGGGTGTTGAAGGGTGTCCGGAGGCAAACGAGGAGGGAAAGGGGGAGGAAAGGAAAGGGGGAGGAGGTATTCCTAGAAAAAACCCCATTTTTTCCGACGTCCCCTCTTGGAAAAAGGGTTTGGGGGGGAATTTGAGGCAGAGGAGGAAGATGAAGGGAAAATCAGTTTCTATGCCCCCCCGAACCCCCGAGGCTTGGGAAAAACAAGGGTCCATCTCTCACATGGTGCTTTTGGGTGCTCCAATTTTCCCCAACATTATCCCGCATTAAGGGCCCTCAAAATGAAAAACATTACTGGTGGCCCCCCCCCCTGGAACCCCGGAAAAAAACAAAACTCCGCGATTTCCTTTCCCCCCCACCCAAAAAGAGAAATAAAAGCCGGGGAAAAAGGAGACCTTGCTGATTGATCAACCCGGAAAAACTCTGGGTTTCCCTCGCTTCACATTTCCCCCAAAAGCACGGTTTGGGAAAAAACATCGGACGGGACCAAACAGTAAAAGTGCAATAGGGTAAAACGGGAGCAGCAGGGAAGGTGGGGAGAACCTAAATTGGGGGGGACCTCCCGGGAATCTTTATTTTCCCCCCTCCCCAACGCATGCAAAAGCAGGGGGAACCCCATCCCAAAAAAAACACGATCAGCTTTGATCATGGTCCACGACTATCCTGCGCCCCCAACAAACCCATGTTTTTGTAGTGTTTTCGGACCCAAATAACTTTTGGGTTTTCCAAAATTTGGAAAGAATGGCCCGACCCGGCTCGTCACGCCCTAGAGGTGTTTGTCCCCCCCAGCAGCCCCGCGTCATATCTGAGCGGGACCATCAGCACAGCTGTAGGATACCCATTACAGACAAACGCATTCCGCATTTCCACAGATAATGTGGATCGTTTGACTTTCATCAAGAAGAATCAGCATGAATCTCTGATGATGTTGTGGCCTCCCAAAATGCCGAGGTCACCGATTAGTTGCCGGTCTACTTCACATTCCTCTTCAAACAGAAATGGTCCTCTTGAAGAACTTTTTTTTTAAATGATCATTTCTTACTGCATTTATAAATTCGTCTTTTCCCAACAGTTTCCTTTTGCTGTTTTGCAGTGAGGAGTACTGTAAAAGAACAGCAAGGTTTCATGACAACACCGTATCCATTTACTTCACTATTATCTTTATAAGTTGTTCGCATTGTCAATGGTTTTGAGGTCATGAGCTGGTGAGATACAGCTATAATATGGTCCTATGGACATAAATTTGGCGTCTAATGGCATACCTCATCACAATTTTTAATAGTGGCTGAGAAGTCTTATTTATAATTTTGGGGTCATGTTGCTGTGAGATAACAGCAATAATCAAGTCCTTTGGAACAGAAAATGGTGGCTTCAAAGTGGCATTTTTCCCTCACAATTTTTAAAGTGGCTGAGAAGTCAAAATTTATAATTTTTTGGTCATGCTGCTTTGAAATCCAGCAATCCTAAGGTCCTATACTAAAAAAAGTTTTGTTTCTAAACAGACATGTTGTTCTTCACAATGTCCAAAGTGCTCAATTGTCATTCTTGAATTATTGGGGCATTTTGCTGTGACATGCAGCTATACTACGGGTCCTATTATAAAAAAATGTTGTTTCTAACAGACAGACAATAGTTCTTCACAATGTCCAAAGAGGCTCAAGGGTCATTCTTTGAACTTTGGGCATTTTGCTGTGACATCATCTAGACAACAGGTCCTATTGAAAAAATGTGTTTCTAACAGACATTTGTTTCTTCCACAATTGTCAAGAGTGGCTCAAGGGTGACGTCAAAAACAGTAATAGGGTAGGACACTGTTAATGACACATATTGCAAAATGTCTTGTTTTTGCAAGATCTTTAACAGAGCTATCAATCCTGGTATTATAGACAACCATTTAATACAATTAAAAAAAGAGAAACAAAGACATGTGGGATTCCATCCAATTTTAAAAAATGTGTTTTCTAGAAGGAAACTACTCAAAAAACTGCATTAACAAAATAGCTGGATAAAAAATTCCTCTGAAATGTACAAGGGAGTGTACAGGAAAACTTGAACCAGGAATAAGGTATTCAAGAGTACATGGAGTAATGGAGACAATTTACTCCAGCAACTGTTGAGTAAAATGATAAAAAGGAATGCCAAGAAAAAAGGGCAACCTGGTGGAACATGAGCGTTTACCCACCAGTATTTCCAAGAGAAGCTCAAATGGTCCGCACACATACGGAGGGGCATAGCGCTACCCCAGGACATGGAGCAGTTATGTCCAGTCGAAACTAAAATGGTGGTTGAAAGACCTCCTTTTTCCGGCACTTTTAAATCTGGGGTCATGCAGTTTGGGCTCAATGCTTTGGCTCAGGACATGGATAGTCTATGTCCAGTGAAATTAAATCGTGTTGAAAGACTTCTTTTCCGGCATTTTTTAATCTGGGGGTTCATGCAGGTTGGGCTCATGCTGTGGCCCAGGACAGATATATCCAATGTCCAGTGAAATTTAAATGGTGGTTGAAAGAACTTCTATTTCGCAGCACTTTTTAAATCGGGGGTCCATGCAGGTTTGGGGCTCATGCTGTGCTCAGGACAGGATAGTCTATGTCCAGATTCAAGTAAAATGATGGATCAATTAAATACTACCTTCTGGCACTTTAATTTGTGGGTGATGAAGGTTAAAGGGTCAAGCAGTGGTACAAGACAGGGATAGTGAATGGTCTGTGAATATTTTTTGTGTGGCTTTTATAACCACAGTGTGTTGCTTAAGAAGTAGCATGTAAGCCAGTTTAACTGTTGTGGATTTTAATTCCAGCTTCTCCAGCCCAGTATTGGTGTAAGAATGAAGGTGTTGTTGTTCACCAGCCATATGAACCTTTAATGGTCATCATCCGCGATCATCAATCTATCATCAACCATCGAATATCTTAGTTTGAAGATTGCCAGACTATCGACCATCCGACCGAAGTCGAATTACCAACGTAGTTGCTCAACACTAGTGGTTGATAAGTCTAGTCAGTATATCAACTTTTTTTATTATTCCAGGGTTAGTTTGAGTAATTGGTTCTCTTGGGGTCTTTCTTTCCCGAAGTAGGCATGTTTTTATCATTCTATTGCTATTCCCTCGGTCCAGGAACCGTTCTTTCAATCGTGCAGCTTGTGTTTCAAATTTGAATTGTGATAACATGTTCAACTCAACTGTAAGAACTGACCTGTGGGATGGACTTTAAAAATTGGTAGCAGGGTATGGAAGTAGTTCGCATATAGTAAAGAAATGACAGATGTACTTTTGCGATAAACATCAGTTTGTAACATGTTGTTATCATCAATACAAACCGAAATATCCAGAATGTCAATTTGTCTCAAATCTGCCTTGAATGTTAATTTAATGTTCAATTCATTGTTGTTAAGACTTCTCATGAAGTCATCTAGCTGGGACACTGTGCTGTGCCATCGAAACTTGTCACATAATCTCCAAAAAATTGAGAATCTCGCAAGAGAACAGAGAGTGACTTTTGATCACTATAGGCAAACTTAAACTCTATCAGTTCTCTATCTGTAAAACACTAAAAAGTAACTTTTATTATGTATAACGCTTAACCTCTATGCACACTATTTAAAAACCTGCTTTCTAACCTCATCATTTAACCCTTTTTGCTTCTGAAAGAGGGAATAACTCCCTTTCTATTATCAAGTCTGGTGGAGCACCACCTCTTAACAGTAGAGCCTTATATCTATAGCAAAGTACTAGCTCCAGTAAGGGATCCCAAGCCTCCTACTTGGGCATTCGTCCCTAATCTCATGGACACAGAACAAATAAGGCCCGCTTGTGACACCGTCTGCAGCAGGTGACACTTCTAGACAGAGGTGAGAAATCACAATTTAAAACGTCATATCTGACCTGCCCGACATGTTTCGCTAACCTGGCTTCATCAGGGGTTAGAGGTCCGATCACATGTGGTGTAAGCTCACTTACTTTTATATCATGTTAGGTACACCCCCTATTCAGGTGCTCACCAATTAGCCATCAGAGAATCCACATAAAGCCCACTCCCTCTTCCGCTCTCCTGCACGCACACTCATAATATGTCCTGCTAAAACGGCCACCAAGCTCCCATGAACAATCCCTTACTGGAGCTAGTACTTTTGGAGTTCATTTTGACACATAACGTATTTGTATTTAAAGATAATTACTACGTGCAACAACAAGGGACCGCTATGGGGGCAGCATGCGCTCCAGCGTATGCTAACCTCTTTTTGGGATATTGGGAGCGTGGCATCTTCCATGAAGATATCATTGAGTCTGCTGACCGGATTCAGTGTTGGCTGCGGTACATTGATGACGTGCTGTTTCTATGGCACGGCACAATGTTCCAACTAGATGACTTCATGAGAAGTCTTAACAACAATGAATTGAACATTAAATTAACATTCAAGGCAGATTTGAGACAAATTGACTTTCTGAATATTTCGGTTTGTATTGATGATAACAACATGTTACAAACTGATGTTTATCGCAAAAGTACATCTGTCAATTCTTTACTATATGCGAACTCCTTCCATAACCCTGCTACCATTAAAGCCATCCCCACAGGTCAGTTCTTACGTATGAGATGAATATGTTCTCACAATTCAAATTTTGAAACACAAGCTGCAGACTTGAAAGAACGGTTCCTGGAACGAGGATATAGCAATAGAATGATAAAACATACCTACTTCCGGGCCAGAAAGACCCCAAGAGACCAGTTACTCCAACCTAAACCCTGGAATAATAAAAAAGTTGATATACAGACAAGATTTATCACCACATATAATCAACAATGGGCTAACTTACGCAAAATTTTGCATAAACACTGGGATGTGTTAAAAACAGATCCGGTATTGGCCAAAGAAATCTCAGACCATCCACTACTGACGGCCAGAAGGGCACCTAATCTCGGGGACCAACTAGTCTCAAGCCATTATGTGGCAGAGAAACGCAACCCATTTTCCACTTGGGGACCAAAACGGGGTTTCTTCCCTTGTGGTAAATGTGTGGCATGCTGCAATATGACTCGTCCGGTTCCTTCACATCTTCAGACAAATCACGTGAGTTTCAGATCTTGCACTATATTACATGCAGTACAAAAAATGTAGTGTATATGGCACAATGCCCGTGTCAAAAAATGTATATTGGGATTACATCACGTGAACTCAAGATTCGTGTTCGTGAGCATGTCCGTGATATCTCAGTGGCCAAAGACGTTGAGGACTTGTCCCAACTAAAAACACTTCCTAGGCACTTTTCGAGATGCCACGGATGTGATTCCAAATTGCTTAAGGTGTGTGGCATTGATGTTGTATATCTTGGTATTAGAAGTGGGGATGTCATGAAGGCACTCGAACAAAGGGAGACAAGGTGGATTATATCATTAAATACTATGACTCCCCTTGGTCTAAATGAAAAATTAGACTTCTCTCCTTTTTTGTAATACCAAGCAATATATATAGATATATATATATATATATATATATATATATATATTATATATATATATATATATATATATACTATAATTATATATAAAGTATATGTTGTATGTTATGTATATATTAATTATATATTTCTATTATATATATTATATTTATATATATAAATATCCTTATATAAATCATAATGATATAAAGCTATATACTTTATATAATATATAATAACAATAGTATATATATATAACATTTCTTGGAGATTCCCGCTTATAAGAGTAGCTATGTGTATTCTTGCTTATATCTAAGTTTTTCCTCTTTGTATATATGCTTTTAAATTCTTTTTTTTAATCTCCTTATAGTGAGCATATGCGGATTGACGTTACACCTTAGTGCAAACAACTGAATGGACTAGTAAAGCTACATCTGTTATCATGCAAAAACTGACATCAGCCAAGCCAGCCTTGATATCATCAACATTTTATATCTATTATGATGCCTGACTTTGATATAACTTCACTATTATACTGTACTGTATATTTATATATTTGTGATGGTCTTTTATGTAACTATGTCTGGTCGATATGATATAACATGACAACTTTGTACCCTATCTCCATACTCCGGTTGAGTGCAGGCTACAACGATTATATGTTGTCAACAACAGATCAGAGATTGTCTCCTCTATCAGTAATGCACCTTGTGACGAAAACAGCCTAGTCCGCCGGCCCGCTTGAGGGACGACGGCCTGACTTGGGGTGTATCTCGACGTTGCGCTGCCCACTAGGGGGAGCTCAAGGTCAGCCAGATACTGTTCCACTGTTAACCGTTGCCCACACTGGCACAGGGAAACAACAATGCTGCCACCAGTTCGCTCATTTAGTTATAAGACCGGTCCGTTACCGACTTATAGCAGGGTCAGGAACCAACCCTTGGGTAGCTATATACTATAGACCGAGAATTAGGCGTGTGAGGCCGTTGATCAAGACAGACTAACTCAGATTAAAGTTATAGATTTAATTAGCCTTGAAGGGCACACTAGACAGGTAATATGTACAAGATGGATAATAATATACAGGTCAGAGAGAGGTGCAAATACAATTATGGATTACAGACAAAAGGCAGTTAAAATAAGTCAAGTTACCTTGTTGCTTGGGGCCCGGCCGCATGGGGGCATATGTGGCCTGGCTTCTGCGTGCGGATGTCCTGGAACTGTTCTTAGGTGGCCCCCCTCCTGGATCAACGGAAGAGCCAACCCTGGCTCTGGCTTATATCTGTGAGGGGACAGCCCACGTGGCAGCCCCCTACACACCCCTTGGACGGTCTATGAACTCCTCCCACTCAGGTCAGGCAGTTTCTGATACAAACCCAAAATGGACTATAACTCGGCAGGCATTGGCACTAGAACCGAGCCGGTGGTACCATCAGAACCAGCTGGACTTTCCTGAGACGCCTGGATATGAGACACGCCTATCTTATGGACCCTGTAGGCCCGGTTCTGGATATCTCAGTCCCCATGCGTCCTGGGAACCTGGAAATGGGAATGTGCGTGCGGGAGAGTTCCATATTTTGAGATATGAACTCGCCATGGACCAGTTATGAGCTGGTCGCCTATAACTCGATATGAAGTATTGGAGACGACCCGACTGGGCTGAATTGAGCAAAGTATTTGAAGCTTGCGAGCTTGGACCAGCATTTGTTCAGTGCTAATTAGGTTACATGAGGATCCTTTCATGGGTTGACCCCATGCTGTGGCGACTTCCTACAGAGGCATTGGGGAAGAGAGCTGTGCTGATTAACATGTAAATTGAGCTTGTCCTGTGGTGGGGAAGCTGTGTTCTGACTAGATTAGATTGGAGAGAGGTCTGTCATTTTGAGTCAATTTTCTTCACACACCTCTTTCCCTTTAACTGGGATGGTGCGCACGTGCTGTGTGGGCGGTGTCGTGTTCACCCCGATCCGGCATTCTCAACGCGTGGTGTGCATGCGCGGAATCTTTTGTTTCGCAGGTCTGCCGGAAGTGGGCAGAGGTGCATCCGCTTCCGAACGCCGCGCGTGCGCCATGTGAGATCCCTATGTGGTGCATTTATTCTGATAGGGTATATAAGCACAGTCCAGTCTGCTTGCCACTATCCCCCTAAGGAAGCGGCATTTGGCGCGAAACGTGCGTTGGGGTCGGGCCGGACAGGGTCTTACTGTTGGTAAGATTGGGTCATTACTGTTCTAATTTTTTGCTCTACGTCTGCTACTTACCTTTATATATGCACTATGCTGATACTTTAGGATATTTGGTTGTAGCTAGAGAGAGCTCTGTATACTATACTACATTTATACCTTTTAAATCACTTATTTCACTATCATTGTGATATACTTACCCTACCATCAGTGGCAATTTGTTCCCTGTTCACCGTTTAGTCTTGGATTTTTATGGACACATACTATTCTTGTATTAAATTTTGTATAGCCTTAATAAAGATATATACTTTTTACCCTATACTCTCATGTTTTGTGGTGTTAATATGATATAAGGTATGTGAATAATAAATGGCCACTTTGCTTATATGGAAAGTACATAGGTTTATGAATTTTTGAAGAAAAAAAACACTATTGTCCAAAAAGACGCAGCGGTGATAGTATTGTTGTGCATAAAAGAATGAAACCAGCCACTCAGTCATATTTTTATTACTCCTTAGATTTATATATATAGACAACCTGTATATTTTATATTTTGCTTGTTTTTTGCCCCACTTTTCCATTTCAAGAAGTTTTTTTTTCTGGTCTCTTATCCTCTTACAGGTTTTCTGTAATCCTCTGTAGAGAGTTTATGGCATCACTAAATGCTTGTGCAAAACAAAGCCGGTAACTTATTTCTTTGGGGACATAAGCTCTGTAGTTTCTCTTATTTTTGTCCCCCTGTAAATGGATATTTGAGCATTTACAGTGCCTCATTAAGCTTAGTGCACAAGAGCAGGATCTTGGTCCTATCTCAGGGTCGCTATATGGCATGGATTTAAATTTCCAGTGTTATGACATGGCACCTCTGCTTGGTGGTTTGGTATGATAACTTTTACTGCTTGTTGTTTTAGTCATTATAATTGTATCCTTGACTTTTATAAAAGTTATAAAGATATACATAATCAATTTTAGTATATAGTATATATGTGTGCATTGTTTCTAATGTGTGCGCTATGGGTTTTTCTACTAAATAGGGATTGTTCTCTATTGTAGAAAGTCAAGTCTTTCCTTTTCTGTTTTTAGGAGCAACTCTGTGCAACTTTTCAAGATGTTAAAGTCGAACATAAAAGGTGCATGTCTTTTAAATAAACAACTACTATCCTCTTCTTATTTATAACTCAGGTAACTAACATCATTCGCAGGAGACACAATTTAAATATATAAGAAAACCACCCAAAATGATTGACAGAAAGCAGTCTCAGAATGTAATGGCAAAGTTCCTGTCCTCCTACTAATCTGTTTCAAATTTTGAAATAAAATTAATTAATAAATATATAAATATATACAAGTGCCATTTATTGTACTATTTCCATAGCTTTGTTCAGACTGAAAAGAGCAAGACATTGTAACTGGAAAATCCAGCACATCTTTTCTTATAAGGAATATAAACATGTGGCACTTTTTACAAAAACACTAGGGTAAATGTAGTTTAACACATAACCCCCTTCTAAAAAAAAAAAAAAAACCTTTTTCTATTCTGGAATTTTTCGCCATAATCAGATTTCTGCTGTAGTTTAATATGAAACAAACTAGAAACAGTACATTTTGTGGTGCTTCTTTTCCCCAACTTTTAGTGTGTTTTTCCCATTTATGACATTTTTGTTCCAAAATGTGCAAAATCCTAGATATGGCATATCTTACGACATCTCTATTAAAAATGGATGAAAAAGGCATGTCTAAATAAAAAAATGATACTCAAAAAGTACTTGTAACAACACATAAAATATATGGCAAAACCAGCTCTAGAGCTATAACATAAAGGTATTTGTGTTTCATATTTACCATTTCTTTCAACCCTTTAGCCCTTTCAAACAAAAAAACCTTCCAAAAGCCATAACTTTTTTATTTTTCAATCTACATAGACATTTGAGCTTTTATTTTGTGGGACAAGATGTATTTTCTAATGGTGTCATTCACCATGTACCATAGAATATACTGGAGAATCTAAAAAAATGTGTAAGTGCTGTGAAAAAAATGTACTGGTGCCATGTTTGTGGGTGTTTAGTTTTAACGGCGTTCACTCTTTGGGATAAATGATGTACTATCTGTATTCCGCAGGTTGAACAATTCTAGCAATACCACAAATGTTCAGTTTTTGTTATGTTTAAGTTCTGTAAAAAGAAATCCAAACATTTTCTACATTTTACATTTGTGCCACAGCTCTGTTTTCTGCGATAATTAACTTTTTTTATTTCCATCTATAGACCTGAGAGATGGTTCATTTCTTGTAGTATGAAGTATAATTTTTATTGGAACCATTTTGGGATACATGTGACATTTTTGGTCACTTTTATCTCAATGTTTAGGGGAAGTGAAATGACCAAAAAAAAATAAAAATTTTCCGATTGGATTTTTTTTCTTCTACAGTGCTCAACATACAGGATTAATTGTGCTCTATTTTAATAGATCTGACTTTTATGGATGCGGCAATACCAATTATGTGTAATGTTTTTCTTTTTTTATTTGTAAAATGGCAAAAGGGGAGTGATTTAAACTTAATATTCTTTTACACTTTTAAACATTTTGTTTACTTTTACTTTGAGTCCCTCTAGGGTATTTCACCACTAGACAGCATGATCACTAGTACAGCCTATTGCATTGTAAAAGCAGTGCAATAAGGTGTACAAATATGGGGCAGAAAGTAGTAAAACAGGGAACATGGCAGTGATAGAAGCCTTCACAAGGTTTTCAGCTGCCATGTTGACCAATCGGCACCTCGCAATCTTGCCACAGAGGTGCGGATTTGAGTGAGAAATGGTGCGTGGCACCAGTTCTCGTTCATTTAAATGCAGCGGGTTAAACAACATAGATCGATGCTGGCTCTGATCACTGCTGTTAGCAGTGGGTATCAGCCTTATCTAACAGCTGCCATCCACTACATATGGAGTGGGCTCAGCAAGTGAGCCAGCTCCATTCTTCTTTAGTGTCACTGTGACGTACCAGTATGTCATGAAGCGCTAAGCAGTTAAAGAAAAAATGTGTCATCAGAAGATAACCTATTGTACAAGATAATTTGTTTTTTAATTGTCCATATCACTATCTATATTAAAAAAAGCGATTGTTGCATATTAGCTGTTGGAAAGGGGTCTGGTGCCCTCTTCCACTTCCCAATCAGTTTCCCCGCAATGGGATCTTCGGGTGGTGTTTTGTGCCATCGCAGCCGGGGACCTTATGAAAGTCCTTAGGTCTGTCATTACTGCCAGAGTTAGGGTGTAATAGGAAATCACTCAATTGAAGATATACTGTAAAACATAAGTACTACGGTTTATACTACAAGCAATCACATCTTCAAGTCCCATACCGGGACTAAAAAATTACTGAAAAAAAAGGTTAAAAAAGTTTTTCCTATTTTACAAATAGAAATGAAAAGTTGTAACAAAATTAAAAAGAATTGGTATTTCCATGGAAATTGTTGGTTCTGTAGATGGAAGTCATCCCCTACCATGTCCCTGGCCCAAGGTTGGGTCTGGTATCTCCACCGGGACCTCCTCTTCCCCCCAGACCTGCGGCTTCTTGACCCACACTTTCTGAGGAATACCTCTCTTTCACTCCCCCTCTGATGGTCGCTTGGCCTCTGCTGCCTATTGCTCATCTTCGGGCTCCACAACAATTCACGTGTCCCTTCTACAAAAACTAGATTTCTCGGGCCCCCACATTTCTTTACTCCCATGCTGCCACCCTTCTAGCACCTTCCAAAGGCAAAACTACCCCTCTTGCCACACCACGGGCACGGGCCCCCGACTGGCCCTTTGTAAAAACCTTGGCGCTCTTTCTCTTGACCATGCCCTTATTCTCTACCATCATACCAGACTGCCATCTTGTTTAACAGTCAATGGCCTCCTCACACACCGCTCACTCTGCACTGTTGCCTTTTCTACCTTCAGCGGGTCTCTTCATCAGGGATTTCTCTGCCTTCTAGCTTTTGGTCTACACCCTCCGCCAACTCTCAGTCCAGCCACGCATCAGGTCCACTCTGCAGTTTACTCACTGTGTTACTCTAGGAACTCCACCAACAGTCTCTGTACACAACAAAAGTCTCTGTAAACGTTGTCACTCTGTGTCCACACTTTTTCTAGTCCAGTCACACTTGATCTTCGGTGACACGCCTGCGGGTGCAAAGACTCCCTCTCCCACCATGCGTGTCTGTGTCTTGGAATCTCTACCGCAATCCTGCAGACTACGCAAATTTGTAAAACAGGGGGGCGATAGCAGCTCCCAACTACATCCACCTGTTGCCCATGGCAACTACCCTTAAAAGTTCTTTTAACCCCTTACCAACATTGGACGTATGAGTAAGTCCTAATGATGGTATGGGGTTAATTGCCGTGCACCGTTTCTCACTGCGATCGGGGCACCCCTGGCAAAAACGCAGGCCCCAGATTGCTTAACATGGCAGTTGGAAGCCTTGTGAAGACTTCCATCACCACCATGTTTTTGATTTTGCTACTTCTGGCCTCAGGCAGGAAGTGGGGAAACAGCCATCTTTGTACCTTAATGCTTTGTTTACAAGTTTTAGGCTGAAAAATGTCGTTTCCCCCTAGGGGAAAAAGTACCTTGGGGGGGGACTCTGCGGTAATAAAAGGGTTAAATGGCAGGGATCGGAGGTGTCCTCCAATCCCTGACATTCACAGAGACTACAGCTTCGTTCCTAGTTCAGTTGCGGTACTGGGAGCTGCAAAGCCCCTCTATAGCTAGCGACATTTTTTTGACTCCCGCAACAGAAACCCAAAAATCGCCAACGTTAAAAACAGTGGCATTTTTAAGGGGGTAAGCACAGAATAAAACCTAATGGTCAAAAACTGAAATTGCAGTCAGGACTTATCACACAGAGGATGTAGCATAAGGACGTGGTGAAATTTCATGGGAAAGAAAAAATATTAATTTTTTACCAATACTAAAGAATAATTATCTGGCAATATATAATTTAAGTCAATTTATTTTTAAATGTTACACAAGGTTAATATTTTCCTAAATTCAGTTTAGTTTTACTTGCTGTAAACAGAAAATATCCCAGTATAACTGTAATAAAAGATGTTACTATTTTGACAAGTAGCAATTTACTTGCTATGCATTAAATCAAAACACAAAGAAAGAAAAAACGCATAGTCTAAAGGCGTTCCCTTTTTTTCATTCAAAACATGTACTGTCACCATAAAACTGCTTGATTATATCAAAATGTAATTCTTGAGCTAAGTTTCTTGAAGCACAGCAAATTGGAAAACACCAACTAATTTAGTATATAACTGTAGTTTTCTTAATATTTTAATGTGCATTAATTTAGAAATAATGCCTGGGTAAAGTTTATAACAATACCTGAATCTTGGCATATGTACCGTGGGCATATAAAAAGGACTTTTAAAATGTTTATTTTATCATAAATGAAACGTTTTTAAGGTTTGTGTTCTGGACATAAAGTCGTTGTCTCACTATACTGGTTTATAATGCCAGAGCGACACTTCAGACTCACATTTCCTGGTCAGTGTGTGGCTGGTTGTAGGCTTTATTTATATCAGCTCTGTTATTTCTAGCTGAGCCTTTAACAGTGATATGAATGCAAGAAGTTTGTAAACAGCAGTGCACAAGGCTGCAGAGCTCAGAAAGGGTTAAAGCTTGTCAGAAAATAATGTAAACCATACTTGCCAACTTTAAAAAGTGGCTATCAGGGAATCCTGAATTTCCATACCCGCCCTTTTCCGTTATTGAGCACACCCCCTTTTCAAAAATTACACCCACTCCCCCCTAACGTGAATTTTGTATCGCCTTATTATTGCAATTTTTTAAATACCGGGAAAAAACCCCTCATGCCCTGGGTTGTATATGATTGTTTTTTTTGGTTTTCTTTGCATCGGCAACTCCCCCTGTTAAACCGGCTTTTTTCGATGCTGGTGTGAATAGGTTTAAAATTGGGGTGCAGTTTTTCATCTTGCTCTACAATTAGCTGACATGGATCTTTTTTTTCCCCGTCGCATAATGGCAAAGTTGCTAGCTACTGGGTTCTGTTTGTTCTGCCATTGAGCTGGGTTTACAAGCCCCAAAGAATTGGGGTGGTTTTTTGAGTAATTTTGTCCCATTTTTTTATGTTTCTTTTTGTAAAGTTGTTAGTGTAGGGGCTCACAAGACATGAGGAGCTGTGAAGAGGCTTGTGAGCTTGTGTCATGGGGCCCCAAATACCAACTAATACCTCAATTTAATATTTTTCCAGTATCCCTTTTTAATTTGCCCAACAGTGCTGGGGAGCAGAGTGTGCCAGTGTTGTGTTGGACACTTAAAAATGCTGGGCAGCCCGCCTGGTCTAATAGATAAGGTTGTCACTAATAGGTTGTAAGCCAGCATTGTGTACCACACGTATCTATATTAATGGCACACTTTTGTATCGCCTTATTATATGCAATTTAGTACTGGCAAACCACCTCCCTCATGGCCCTGAGGTTGTATGAGTGATTGTTCTAATTGGTTACTTTGCATCTGTGCAATCTCCCATGCATTATCTGCGTTTCTGCATGCTGGTGTGAAAGGTGTTAAAGTTTGGTGTGCAGTTTTCATCTTGGCTAAGCAATTAGCTGCACATGTGATCTTTTCCCCAGTCTGCATAAATGGCAAAGTTGCTAGCTACTGGGTTCATGTTTGTTCAGCCATTGAGCTGTTCACAAGCCCCAAAGAATTGGAGTGTTTTTTTGTTTAACTGTGTAACGGCTCTGAAAGAAAGCTGAATTAGGGTTTTTGCATTACCTAGATTTCCTGGAGGTTGGAAAGCCTATTCAGCATCCAGGATAGCTGGGAGATACCGCTAAACTGTGCCTAAACCGAAACCATCACACTAGAACCAATATTTCCACCACAGAGTGATTATATAGTGGTAGATACCAGTGTACACAGACTCTACAGACATTTAAATCACTACAGTGCAGTTACATCTAGGGACGCACTAGAGACATCTTCTCTGGCTGGAATTTTTCTTTCTCCTTTTTCTTCTCCATCCTGTCCAGACCGCCAAGATGACCACTCCTGGCCACTAGTGATGAGCAATTGTGTCAACTATCGTTATCGATTCAATAGTCGATATCGGCAATTATCATGACGATTTCCGATAGTCGATTATCGTCGATGACCATTAAAGTCTATGGGAGAGGAACAACACCTTCATTCTTACACCCAAACAGGGCTGGAGAAGCTGGAATTAACATCCACAACAGTAAAATGGATATGTGCTACATCTTAGGCCACACAATTAGGCAACAAGTCACAGAAAAAAACTCACAAACTATTCACTATCCCTGTCTTGTACCACAGCATGACCCTTAAACCTGCATGACCCACAAATTAAAAAGTGCCAGAAGGCAGTATTATTTGAACCATCATTTTACTTGAACTGGACATTGACTATCCCTGTCCTGGGCCACAGCATGAGCCCCAAACCTGCATGACCCCCAGATTTAAAAAGTGCCGGAAAAAGGAGTCTTTGAACCACCATTTTAGTTGAACTGGACATTGACCATCCCTGTCCTGAGCCACAGCATGAGCAACAAACCTGCATGACCTCCAGATTAAAAAGGTGGCGGAAAAAGGAGTCTTTCAACGACCATTTTAGTTGAACAGGACATTGACTATCACTGTCCTGGACCGCAGCATGACCCTTAAATCTGCATGACCCACAGATTAAAAAGTGCCAGAAAAAGGAGTCTTTGAACCAACATTTTAGTTTCCCTGGACATTAACTATATCTGTCCTGGGCCACATCAGAAGCCCAAAACCTGCATGACCCTCAGATTAAAAAAGTGCCGCAAAAAGGAGTCTTTGAACCATCATTTTAGTTGAACTGGACATTGACTATATCTGTCCTGTACTACAGCATGACCCACAAACCTGCATGACCAACAGATTAAAATGTGACGGAAAAAGGAGTCTTTGAACCACCATTTTAGTGGAACTGGACATTGACTAGACCTGTCCTGTACTACAGCATGACCCTCAAACCTGCATGACCCACAGATTAAAAGGTGACGGAAAAAGTAGCCTTTGAACCACCATTTTAGTTGAACTGGACATTGACTATCCCTGTCCTGGGCCACAGCATGAGCCCCAAAACCCTTTGCATGACCCACAGATTTAAAAAAGTGCGGGAAAAAAGGAGTCTTTGAACCACCATTTTAGTTGAACTGGACATTGACTATCCCTTCCTGGGCCACAGAAATTGACCCCCAAACCTGCATGACCCACAGATTAAAAAGTGCCGGAAAAAAGAGTCTTTCACCCCCCATTTTATTATGAACTGGACATTGACTATAACTGTCCTGGACCTCAACATGACCCTCAAACCTGCATGACCCACAGATTAAAAAGTGCCAGAAGAAAGTAGTCTTTGAAGCAGTATTTTAGTGAAATTGACTTTGACTATCCATAACCTGTAACGCAGCATGACCCAAAAACCCGCACAGGTGCCCTTATGGACCATCAGCAGAAAAAATCGCAATAAGAAATAAACTATATTAAAAACAACTCGTTTTCCAATACTGCTGCTGCTAGAGATACTTGCCATTCTACTGGTGACATTGTTCCACCGTGACATTAGAATGTAAAGCAAATGAAACAGATTCCCCCGAAACACACATCCAAATGAGCCAGCTCCGATCACCTGTCGGGAAAGCTTGTTGGGAGGCACGTGTATGCGGAGAGCTCACTCCGCCAACAGTCAATAGAAAAAAGCAAGTACACAGGAACGCCAGAGAAAAAAACATTGCTGTTATCCCTTTTTCTAAACCCCTATCACAAAATTCGATTTTACATGCTACCTCTTGCCATCCCCATCAATCAACACAATACCCCCCCCCCCCTCACGGGGGAAATTGATTCGTACAAAAAAAAATTTGCAGCTCTCAGAAGGACTTCGAGATACAGCAACGAGCTTTTTCCTTAAAAAAAATGAAAAAAAGGGGGGCTACTCAAAAAAATTTTGGAAAAACCCAAAAAAAAAGAAAGTAAAACTAATGCCACATGATAGTTTATTATTTGGAAAGAAAGAGTAGTGGTTAAAAGCGTTTTTTTTATTGAAAAAAGTTGAAATCGGCAAGGTTTTTTTAAGGGTTTGATCGAAATTTCCAATAAACCCTTTTAATTTAAAAGGGTTTAAAAAACTGAGTATCAACTTTTAAAGGGGATCGCGCCTTTTTGGGCGCTTCCTGAAATTTTTTGGGCGGCCACAAATCAAAATTAAAGAAAAGCAGGGTGAGATGGGTGAGCGACCCCATGACTGGGATTTTGTAGGGTTGCGATTGGCTGGAAAAATCACAGGGACCCCCGTTTTACAAGAACACCGTTTCCGTTTCACCCTTCAGTGCCCTCTCAGGGGCTCATAGGGATAGGACCTGCGCTCTCCCGTGCCAAACAGCTCACAAAATTATTTCTATTTCTGCACAGAAAACCCTACTATTAGTTTGGTGATCCTTTCCCAAAATTTAGTTTATTGGGAGATTTGAAGATTCTATGTAGTTGGTAGGAATTTTAAAGGAGCATCTACCCGCTATAAATTCAGGGCGGGGGGAAAGGGGGGGGGGGCCCCGCGGGCGAACACAGACAAGCTCTATCTATAAAGAACACTGGATAAAGTTCACCAAGACTTAGGGGTAGCATTTTTAGTGGAATATTTTTAATTAATAAAAAGTTTCCCTATTGAAATTTTTCCCGGGATATTGGGCCCCTAACTTATTTTTGGAAATTACACATCTTTTCTAGAAAAGCAGGTCTCTTTGTTGGGTTGGCAAAACTCCACTTTTATTATCAGTATACTTTTTCAGATAGGGTTTTTTTTTTAAATTTTTAACCCATTAAAACCTGTGACTTTTGATAAAATTCCCCCTTTGCATTTAAATTTACAATCCACAATCTTTTTTGTCAGCACGGGTTTGGGTTTTTTTTCCCAAAAAATACCTGTACCCATACGAAAACATAACAGTTAGGGTGTTTTTTGATTTTTGCGCCCCCAGCATTTTTCCCTTTAAAAACGCGCATCCACGAAAAATCTTAAAACAAAATTTCCATATTCAACCACAGGTGAATTGAAAAGGTGAAAAAAATACCATTTTTTATACCAAAACAAAAACATTAAATGGTTTTTTTGATTTTTGGGCACACCCAGCATTGTTCATTGCCCGAGCACCCAAACGTAAACCCATAAAAAAAAAGAAATTTCTTTTTTCACCACAGGTGAATTGAAAGGTGCAAAAAAAACCTTTTATTATCCAAAACATAACAGAGGGCGAGTTTTTTGGACTTTTTCCCCCGGGTCCAATTTGTTGATAGACCCCCTTTGCATTTAAATTTGAATCCAGAAATTTTGGTTTTTTGTTTTAAGGGGGAATTTAGAATAGCGTGATTTACAGCCCTTTTAAATTTAAGAAACTTTCCAAAACTTTTTCCATACCTTCTCAAATTTTTATATTTCTAAACAGGGGCCCAAAATGCAGGGGGTAAGTAGCAAAGGGGGGGGGTACCCAAAAGGAGGTAAAGGTACGAGAAAAGGGTGCCCCTTCCGTGCGGGCAACAACACCATCCCCAGGGGTTTCGTCATTTCCCAAGGAAACCCCCCGGCCCCTGTCACCCGCGGGGTCAGGGCCCTGTAATCTAAGAAACCCAAACATCGCCCCAAATCTGCCCTTTTCATGGTTAATGCAACCTGCATCTAGCAGTCTTACCTCCTCGCCCCTCGCAGTCCCCACAAAAGGGTTGTCATCAGCACCCATCACATCCGTCCAAACATGAAGCAGCCCAAATGTCAACCCGGGGTACCCACCACTTGGATAACCTTTGTCTGGGGCCCTTTTTTGATGACAAATGGCTTTTTGGGTCAAAAGGGAAATTTTAAAAAGGGAATCAAGAGGATAAATTTAGTCCCTGCTTGACCCCCATTTTACTGACCCCAATAAAGGGGGGGGTAAAGGGAAAACCCGGGTTAAAAACGGCCAAAAAACCCCGGGGCGGTGGGAAAACCGCCTTGCAGTCCCCCTTCCCTTGTAGCCCCAGCTTCGGATGCAAAAAGCCCGGACGGGCCCGGTCACCTGTTTTGGAAGGGATGATACGATGACGACATTGCGGTTTCCCCGGGCCCCTTTTTCAGCAAAATTTTGCTTGCGACCGTTTCATCAGTGGAAAGGGGGAAAACAAGGGGGTAGTTTAAAATACGGGTCCCCCCAAAAAAAAGGAAGGAGGGCGAAAAGGGTCCCGCTGAATGATTCCCCCAGCCAGGGTCACGCAAACCCCGCTCCTCCCCTTATCGCCGTAAAAAAGGTCCGGACCTCTAAAGCCGGGGCCTTCTTTGCCCAAAAGCCTCTGATTCACCCAGCGATGTCATATCCCGCCTTTGCCGTAAACGCATGAGTGGCAAAACCCTTAAAATTTGTTAACCACCCCCAACATGTCTAGTCACATGAAAAGGCAAAAAAAAATGCAAAAGGTTTAAAAATGGAGGAAAACATTTGGGCCAAAAAAGGCCCGACCGATCCCGGGGGCCCCCCAAACCTTTGGGCCCCAAAACCCTCTGCCCTCCGCCTCCCCCTCCTCCGCCACAACCAAGCGTTCCTCAGCTGCCCATGTCCTCAGAGTAAATGATCAGGGATCACCCTTTCCGTTTCAGCCTCCACCGTCGCCCGAGTACCCCCAGCACCACCAGAGACCCATCCTACCCCTTCTCCTTCCCCATTTGACGACCTCCACGCCGTACAGCAACCGCTAGCACCCCAGCCTTCTGTTTTCCCAGGTTTGGGAGCAGAAGAAACACTTTAAAAAAACCCATCCCAAACCAAAACCCTGAATGTCGGAAATTTCCCCAGGCTTTTGGCCTTTGGGAAAAATTTTTTTTTCCGCTGGTGGACACAGATGGCTTCCGCCACCCCTTTTCCCGCCCCTTTCCCCCCCAATTTCCAGATGCCGGGGCGGGCTTTTCTTTGCCCAGAAAAGCCTTTCCTGCCCTGGCCAGCCCACGGCCCCATTTTAAAATTTCAAGCGCGTTTTCTGCATCTGGGCCCCGGAAAAGCCCATCTCACCACCTGACACAGGGGCCCTAGTAAGCAGGGCCCAAAGGGGCCGCTAAAATCTCTTTGCCCCAGCTCACTGGGGGGGGGGGGAGCTGGGTGGATGTCTCTGGGGTGACGGTGGCCTCGGGCCCGCCACGCTCTTAAAAAAAACCGCAGGGAGGGTGCAGGGGCTCTTTCCCCCAAGGTCCTCTGGTGGCATAAAGGTGCCCAGAACACCAGGCCTGTTAAAAAAAAATTTTCCCTTTGGAGACCGTCCACACACAGGTCAGGAGCTTTGGGCCCGGCTCTAAGCAAGGGAAACCGAGCCCCTGGCTGGGTGACAAGAACCTTGTCCCCAGGCAAGGGGGTTTTCGAAAAGGGGCAAAAACCCTGCTGCCGCCCTTTAAGATGGGTAGGCTGGAGCACACCCCTTGCGGGCAAAAAGTCATAAACCCCTTGTCGTCCAGAAATTTTCAAAAGACTCCCCGGCGGGGACTTCCTGATGAAGAAGGCTCGAGGCCCTGATTTTCGCACTTCCCCGTTTGAAAACCCTGCTTCGTCCCGCCCGGGCCTCGTTGCAGGGGTCACTGGGGCTCCCCCGCCCAACCGCTCATTTTTTGACGGTGGCAACACGGGAAATTTTCCCCCCTCCACAGCTCCAGCGATTGTGGCAGCAGCGCAATGCCATTACGCAGAAAACAAAAGTGACACATGGCCTACAAGCCCCCCCGGTGGGGAAACCTCGGGGTTTGAACCCCCCGGGAAAAGATGGGGGGCCCGGGGTGAAAGAGCCCCTGAAACCATCCTAGCCATTTTTTGAAAAAAGCCACCAAAAGGGGCCCAGTGGGGACAATCCCTTGTAAAGCAGAGCATTGTGGGGTTTCTTAGTTCTAAAAACGATCGTTAGACACTCTAAAACAACGGGCCCCCCGCCAGCGACGGGGAGGAAAAACGGACACAGATGCGGACACGGAGCCTTTCCTCCGTAAAATCCAAAGGGCCCGACATTTTTAAACAATTAAATGGGTTCTTCTTTAGGCAGGGGTTCGGGGTCCAGACTAGTGCAAGGTTTGCATAAAGCTCTCAGGGGTGAAACCCATCTCAGGCAATCAGGGCTGTTTTTGGGAAGCTGTCCCCGGAGGCAGGGGAGGAGGAGGGGGTTTTCCCTTTAACACTGTTTGTTACCGACGCCCCCTGCCTTTGGAAAGGGGTTTGGGGCCCCCGAATTTGAGGCGGAGGAGGAAGAGGGGGAAGATCTTTTGCTAGTCCCCCCTGGGACCCAGGGGTTTTTGGGGAAAATAAAGGGCTCCCATCTCTCACATGAGTGCTTGGATGCTCCATTTTCCTCCAACATGATCCCCCGAAATTTAACCCAATCAAAAATGAACAACAGTTACGGGTTTGCCACCCTCCTGGATCCCCGGTACAAAAAAAAAACTCAGCACTTTTCTTCCACCTTCCCAAATAGAGAGTAAAAAGGGAGGAAATGGATACCTTGCCGAAATTTATCAACTGGGGGGACTTTTTTTGGGTTTTGCTTCACTTCCCCAAATGTCACGGGGGAAAAACATCAGCGACGTGGGGCAGTAGAGTGCCCAAATAGGGGGTAGCGGCAGCAGCAGGGAAGGGGGCGGGAAGGGGCCCAAGGGGGGGGGGGGACCTCTGGCAATCCCTTTTTTTACCACCCTTTAAAAGCATGCAAAGCAGGGGACACATCCAACACACAGAGATCAGGGTTAAAATCATTGGGGGCACGACTATCTTTCGTCCCCCAACCCCGATGTTTTTGCATGTGTTCCGGGCCCAATAACTTCTGGATCCAAAAAGGAAAAAAAAGGCCCGAGCTGGCTCCCCCACGGGCCCTAAAAGGTGTTTTTTCCTTGGTCCCAGCAGCCCCCCGTCATATCTGAAGCGGAAACCCTTTAGATGAAAAAGGCATGGACTCGAAGGGTGTTGTGGCCCCAATTTCCGAGATCACCGATTAGTTGCCGGGTTCACTTCACATTTCCTTTTTTTAAAAAGAAATGGTCCTCTTGAAAAATTTTTTTTTAAAAAAATCATTTCTTACTGGGAAATTTTTTATTCCTTTTCCTCTTTTATTCTCTTTTGCGTGAGGAACCCGTAAAAACCGAAAGGTTTTCCCTGACAACCCCCGTATTTCCCTTTAAAATCACTTTTTCTAAGAAGTTTTCCCCATTTTCAAAGGTTTTGAGGTCAAGTTGCTGTGAGGGTACAAGGGTATTTAATTTTGGTCCTTTTGGGAAAAGAAATGTGGCTTCTAAGTTTGGGATTTCTCCCCCACAATTTTTAATAGTGGCAGAAAAACATATTTTTAATTTTTTTTGGGGTCATGTAGCGGGGAGATACAGCAATAAACCCTGGTCCTTTGGAACAGAAATGTAGCTTCTAAGTGGCATTTTTTCCCTCACAATTTTTTTAACAGGGCTGAGAATCAAAATTTATAATTTTTTTTGGGGGCAAGTAGCGGGGAGGGTACAGCAATTAAACGGGTCCTTTGGAACAAAATGTGGGTTCTAAGTGGGATTTCCCCCCTCACCCAATTTTTTTAAAAGTGCTGAAATCATTTTTTTAATTTTTTGGGGCATGCTTTCTTTGAAATGCAGCAATACACAAGGGCCTATTATAAAAAAAATTTTTTTTTTTCCAAAAGACATTTTTTTCTTCACAAATTTACCAAAAATGGGTCAAGGGGAATCCCTGCTTTGAAATTTTTGGGGGGATTTTGCCCTTTTAAATGCAGCAATACTACAGGTTCCCATTTTAAAAAAATGTTGTTTCTAATAACCCTTTTTTTCTTTACAAATTTTCAAAAGGTTTGGCCTTTTTAAAAGGGCATGTTTTGAATTTTTGGGGGATTTTTGCTGTGACATGCAGCCCATACTACAGACCTATTTTTAAAAAATTTTGTTTCTAACAGACATTTGTTCTTCACAAATTTTCCAAATTGGGCCCAAAGGGGCCCTGTTTTAATTTTTTGGGGGATTTTTTCTTGGTGACATTCAGCTATCACAAAGGGCCCAAATTTTAAAAAATGTTGTTTCTAAACCCGACATTTGTTTCAACCCAAATTTTCCAAAGTGGCTCAAGGGTCATTTCTTTGAATTTTTGGGGGGAATTTTTTTCTGTTTTACAAAGCACTAACTTTCAGGTCCTATTCTAAAAAATTTTTGTTTCCCAACAGAAATTTTTCTTTACAATTTCAAGAGTGGCTCAAGGGATGGTGGGGGTCAGAAACAGGAAAAGGTAGGACCCCTGTTTTAAAGGGACACATATTGCAAAATGACTTTTTTTGCAAGATCTTTAACATAGCTATCAAACCCCCCTTTTTTTTTTATTGAGAAAACCCCCTTTAATACTTTGAAAAAAAGAGAAACAAAAAACATGGGGGGGATTCCATCCCCCATTTTTAAAAAATTTTTTTTTCTAGAATTAAAATAAATAAAAAACTTTCATGAAAAAAATGCTGGTAAAAAAATTCCCCTGAATTGTAAAAAGGGGGGGTACAGGAAAAAATTTACCAATGTAGGTTTTTTTTGAAGGGAAAGGAGTATGGGAGCACGGACAGAGAAAAAAAGAAAAGGGGAAATTTTTTTTCCGCACCCTTTAGTAAAAAGAGAAAAAAAAGGCCAAGCAAAAGGGCACCCGAGTGTAACAGGAGCGTTAAAACCCCCAAATATTTTCCCAAATGAAGCTCAATTGGTCCGCACTCATACCCGGGGGGGAAAACGCTCCCAAGGGCTTTTACCTGTATACTGAGGAAGGCTGGAGTTCTCCAAAACCCTTTCCCTTTCCGCACTCTGCTTCAGCACACGTTTTAGTTGCTGCGTCATCAGGGGATTTTAACCTGCCCTTTTAAAAAGATGAAAGGACGCCCCGCCTGGGCTCTCCCCCGCACCCACTGTAACTCCGGGCCCCGGTTTATGCTTTGGCACAGGACAGTTCTTTTTCAATGTCTAGTTTTAACTAAAATGGTGGGGGAAAGACCCTTTTTTCCCGGGACTTTGTAATCCCGGGGGTCAGACAGGGTTTTAAGGTCTAAAATGTGGCCCAGGACAGGGCAGTATAAAGTCCCCGTTCAAATAAAAAAAGTGTTTAAAGACTCCTTTTTTTTGGCACAATTTTAAAATTGGGTCAGAAAAGGTTTTTAAAGGGCATTCTGCGGTACAGGGCAGATATAGTTAGTGGGCCATTTTAACTAAAATGGTGGTTGAAAGACTCCTTTTTTTTTCCACTTTTTTTAAATTTAGGGGGGCATGCAGGTATCCGGGCCCCATGCGCTTTCCCGGGCAGGTTTTTTCAATGTCCAGTTCAAGTAACAGGGGTGGGGTTTAAAAACATAAATCCTTTTGGGACTTTTTAATTTGTGGGTGAAAGCAGGGTTTTAAGGGGCATGCTGTGGTACAAGAACAGGGATAGTGAATGGTTTCCGTGACTTTTTTTTTCTGTTTACCTTTTTTAACCTAAGTGGTTTTTGGGCCCAAGAAGTAGCACGTATCCAATTTTACTGTTGTGGATTTTTAATTTCCCGCTTCTCCCGCCTTGTTTGGGGTAATAATGAAAAGGGGTTGTTGCTCTCCCATAGACTTTAATGGAAAAAAACCCCCAAATCGATGCTCACTATCGAAAAACCCTTTCGATAGCGCCGGGGTTTTCGAATATCGATCGATCTCGATAGCCAACGCAATCGCTCAAAACTAAGAAGACCATAGGAAAAAAAAACAAAAAAATTTTCCCCGGTATTAAATTCTCCACTATGTATTCTCCACAATACAACAAGTATGGCAATTATTAAAAAATATCCCCCTACCCTACGGCCCTAATTTGAGTGAGTTAAAAAAAAAGGTTCAGATTTATTTCCAAAAAGCCCTAATATAGGTCAAATTTTTTTTCTCCAAGCCTTTTTCTAAGCCCCACCAATCGATCACATAAAAATGGTTAACAGGGTTAACAATCAGGTTTCCGCCCCTACACTCCACGAAACTGCCTTATTAAAAAGTCTCAAATGACCCCCGACAGCAAAATCCCCGGAAACTACTCCTTTGCTGCTTTCTCTTAGATCTCTCTGCACATTGCCCTGTGGATCACCAATTTCCCCTCACTGCTCCACCTTGGCCTCCGGGACCCCCGCCTCGCGGTTCTCATCCTACCTCCTGACCGTCCTTCATGTCTCTTTTTCCTGGTTCACCTCCTCTCCTCTTCCCTTGCGTTGGAGTTCCTCGGGGATCAGTTCTGGGTCCTCCTCTTTTCATTGTAACACCCCCTTTGGAAAAACCACAGAAAAATTTGGTTTCCAGTACCATCTCTATGGGGATGACACCCAATTATACACCTCCTCCCTGACCTCACCCCAGCCTTGCTACAAAACACCAGGGACTGTCGGGGCCGCTGTCTCTGACATAAAAGTCCTCTCTCCATCTGAAACAAAACCTCAAAAGACTGAACTTCGGGCTTTCCCCATCTACTAACCAACCCCCCCCCCCCCTGCAAATTTCTTTTCGTATTGGTCCACCATTTCCCTGGGCAGCGGGCCCGAGTCTTGGGTTATACAGATTCGATCTGACCTTCTCCCCATATATCCCAACCCCTTCCCCGCCCTTCACCTGACCTCAAGAATATCTCCAAAATCCCCCCATTTCTCACTGTAAAACAACTCAAACCTCTTACTGCTTTTATTCTTTTCTCGTCTTGACTACTGCAATCCCTTGCTTATCTCTCCCTCTCTAAAACTCCCCCTCCCAATCTGTCCAGAAGCGCAGCCAGGCTTGTTTTTCTCTCCCCGCTATACGAGCCTCTACCCTGTGTCACATAAGTGTTTTTTTTATTCAGAACCCGGGAGTACAAACTCACGTTTCGACCCACACCGGGTCTTTGTCAACATAAGCAAGTGCAATACAAACATATTTAAAAATATAATGGGGGATCAAAGAATGGTCAAACCAAAGATCACATGATTGATAAGGTGAGGGATGTAAATAATACAAACAAACACACCAATCATCATACCCAAATAGTGATTGATTTTAAAAATACCCCCAATGAATTTTATACTTAAAATTTTTAAAAAATATCCCGGACCAAAGAGCACCGATCAATCTCCAAGCTCCACTTTTCTCATGCCAAGTCATTATTTAATCACCGCGCATACTTGCCTACTAACGGGCAAATGGTTTAACACGCACTGCGCTTTCCCTTTTTCCCAACTAGACTGGCAACTCAATCCCCACACTGACACGCACTATCATCCCAAATACGTCACTGGGGGGAGGAGATTAACAATGTGTCACCCATCTCTAGCGACGCCCAAACCTAGAATTTGTAAGGGGACAAACTACACCACACAATAGAAAACTTCAATTTAAATGTGACGGGTTCCCTAACCACGACTACAGCTAAATGAAGATCCCCTTGCCCGGCCAACGAGTCCCCTCCGCAGGTGAAACCTAAAAAGCAAGTCAAATGCTCGGGAATTTTTACATACACCCATTGAACAACCCATAAATCACAATTAAAATTAAGGCAAAGGGGGCATAACATTGAAAAAGATTATTAATAGGAGATTGATCCAAGATCCCCATTGGTCCGTTTTTACCTAAAAAACATAAAACAATATTTTTTTAGTAACCACTAAAAAACCCTTATACAAAAAATAGTAACAATTTTTCACTAAATAATACCTTTAAGAAAACAAAAACATTCTTTTAATTTCAATTCAATATTCAAGCCTAGTGGATAAAATTTTTCTCGAAAACCCCCTTCAGTTCCTTTCCCCCTCAGTATTTTTTCCTACACCCCCTGTTCCAGGGGGCAACATGGTCAATAACTCAAATCTCAATTGTGAGATTGAGTGACCTTCTCACAAAAGTTTAGCCACAGCAATTCCCAAAATACGTCCCGAATCGTCTCTTATGTTATTATGCCTCTCTATCTCCCTTGTTTCTCCCCAACATAAATTTAAAATACAGGGGCAAGTGATCATATAACTACAAAGATGAACGACACTATATCTGCTCTGTAATTTAATAACTTGTCCTGAAAGGGGGTGAGAAAAGGGAAACACCTCGTAAAGATTGTTCAGGGGCAACAATTTAAGCAAGGGGGAATTTCCAAAACTAGGGGACCAAAAATGTTTGTCCCCAACCCCCCTTCAACAAGCAATCCGACTTAAATAATCTTCCAGAAATTTTTATTTTCCCACGATAAACATCAAGGAGTCTCAGAAATTCAGCGATATCAGGGAAACCTTTTTTTAAAAGACTCCATTCCTGTCCCTTTGGCATCTTTAGAATTTTTCCCTTCCCAAGTCACTAATTAGTGACAAAGGAAAATTCGATTAGTTCTGTCTCAATTTAGGTCTCAAAATTCATCTCTACGTTTTCATTTTTCCCAACATCCCTTTGGATAACCCTGGTATAAAAATTTCTCACAAAAATCTCCTGGGTGCGGATATCAATTTTTCCTCATCAGAACCACTCTCCAACCCTCAATATTGTCCAGGTAAATATTTTAATCATATGTTTTGGGGGGTAACTCCCATATCCAACAGATTGTTACGGTCAGTGCTTTTTACAAACAAATCGCTCAAAAGAACCCTCATGGATATAACCAAGCATCCAAAAAATTTTAAAGAAACCGTGAACAACTTTAGTTAACTTAACCCACTACACTTATTCAGGTAACATGAAAAAGGGCTAAATCTACCAAATTGCCAGTCCGATCAAAATATACGTCATTAACGGCACCCGTAGTGTTTAGCGATTTTTATCGACAAAGTTTAAATCGGCAAGGTTTTTATGGTGATCGAAATTTCCAGATCATGCGATAATTAAGGTTAAAATC
Organism: Phyllomedusa bahiana; assembly: GCA_025379985.1. Classification (NCBI taxonomy): domain Eukaryota; kingdom Metazoa; phylum Chordata; class Amphibia; order Anura; family Hylidae; genus Phyllomedusa; species Phyllomedusa bahiana. Next base: position 63,409 of record JAODAL010015816.1, read on the forward strand.
TGAGCATCATCTATTAAGATCGCGCCATTTTTCGGCGCTTCCTGTAATTTTGGCGGCCAGCAAATCAGATTACAGAATAGAGCAGGCTGAGATGTGTGTGCGACGTCATGACTGGGATGTGTATGGTTGCGATTTGGCTGGAAAAATCACATGACCTCGTTTTACATAGAACAGCGTTTCCTGTTTCAGCCTCAGTGTCTCTCAGCGTCTCATAGGGATAGGACCTGCGCTCTGCCTGTGGCCAAACAGCTCAGCGAAATTAGTCTATTTCTGCACAGAGAAACCTCTACATTAGCTGTGATCCTTCCAATTTAGTTAGTTTAGAGATTTGAAGATTTTATGTAGTTAGCTAGAGAATTTTAAAGCAGCATCTACCACTGTAAATTCACGGCGGGGGGAGCAAGGGGGGGCCCCGCGGGCGAGCACAGACAAGCTCTCTCTGTCTATAAAAAACACTGGATAAAGTTCACCAAGACTTAGTGTAGACATTGTAGTGGAATATCTTTATTATTAACAGTTTGCTATTGAAATATTTCCTGGATATTGGGCAGCCTGAACTTATATTGGATACACATCATTTCTAGTAACTGCAGGTCTCTTTGTTAGTGTGCAAAACTCCACTTTTATTATCAGTATACATTTCAGATATGTGTTCATTTTAATTTTACCCATTACACCTGTGACTGTTGATATATCCACCTTGCAGTTAAATTACAATCCAGCAATCTTGTAGTCAGCACAGGTTGTTTGTTGCCAAAAATACCGTGTATCATACGAAAACATAACAGTTACGTGTTTTTTGACTTTTGCGCACCCAGCATTGTTCATTGACGCAGCATCCACGTAAATCTTAAAACAGCAATTCTATATTCACCACAGGTGACTTGAAAGGTGCAAAAAATACCGTTTATTATACCAAAACATAACAGTTACGTGTTTTTGGACTTTTGCACACCCAGGTTTGTTCATTGACGCAGCATCCACGTAAATCTTAAAACAGCAATTCTATATTCACCACAGGTGAATTGAAAGGTGCAAATAATACCGTGTATTATACGAAAACATAACAGATACGTGTTTTTTGACTTTTGCGCACCCAGCTTTGTTCATTGACGCAGCTTCCACGTAAATCTTAAAACAGCAATTCTATATTCACCACAGGTGAATTGAAAGGTGCAAAAAATACCGTGTATTATACGAAAACATAACAGTTACGTGTTTTTTGACTTTGGCGCACCCAGCTTTGTTCATTGACGCAGCATCCACGTAAATCTTAAAACAGCAATTCTATATTCACCACAGGTGAATTGAAAGGTTCTGTGACTTTTATAACCTAAGTGTGTTGCCTAAGATGTAGCACGTATCCATTTGACTGTTGTGGATGTTAGTTTCAGCTTCTCCAGCCTTGTTTGGGTGTAATCATGAAGGTGTTGTTGCTCTCCCATAGACTGTAATGGTAATAGCTCATAATCGATGCTCACTCTCGACAATCCTTATCGTTAGCGGCCGACTATCGACTCTCGTTCGGTCTCGATTGCCAACGCAATCGCTCAACACTAGCCACCAGCACAGAATACGATCCGAGTAACAAGATGAATAAACACAGTCTGCCTCAAGGGATGCCATAAAAATGTTAGCATAAGTGGGGGCCACATTGGACCCCATGGCAGTGCCCCTCTTCTGGAGATAAAATTTGTCATTGAAGAGGAAATAATTCTTCTTCAAGACCATCTCCAGAAGGGTGAGTACAAACTGTGAATACCTCGGATCGCATCCTGCACCGGTGAGCGCCACAGATACAGCTTCCAGTCCTACTGAGTGATCGATCGATGTGTACAGTGACACAACATCAAGGAGACAAAAAAGAAATCTCTATTAGGTAAAGTAACTCCCTGTAATTTAAGTAAAAAGTCGGCCGTATCCCTTATATAAGATGGGGCAGAGGTTGCAAAATTACGTAGCACTTTATCTAGGAAAATCGCAATGCTGCTAAATACTGAGCCTCTTCCAGATACTATTGGTCTCCCCGGAGGGTTACCCAAATCTTTATGTATCTTTGGTAAGATATATAGAACCGGGGTCACTGGTGAAATGATCTTCAAAAAATTACCCATTTTAACATCAATAATCTTTTCACATATGGCTCTGTCAATAACAACATTAATCTCCCTCATTATATCGAACTTAGGGTCACGTGTCAATGTCATATGGACATCTGAATCGCCTAATTGGCGATAAATCTCCTGCTCATACTGTGCCCTATCCATAACAACAACTGCACCCCCCTTATCCGCCGGCTTAATCACCAATGAGTGATTACTCATAAGTTTTTTCAGGGCTTCCCTTTCTCCCCGTGATAGATTTTGTCTACTTGGAAGATTCCTCAGATGTAGATCCTGTAACAAATCAGTAGTTAACTTAATGTACGTTTCCACAATGTGATTAGTGTGAGGAGGAGAAAAATCACTATGTGGGTATAATGATTGGTGTGTTAGTTAGTATTATACTTACGTCCGTCACCTTAATCAATCATGTGATACTATTGGTTTAGACCATTCTTTGATACCACCCATTATATTTAAATATGTTTGTATTTGACACTTGCATTATGCTTGACAAAGACCCGTGTGTGGGTCTAAACGTTGCAATTTGTACTCCGGATTCTGAATAAAGAAAACACTTATGCTGACGCCCGCCTGCTATTCTCTGTGAAAACTTCTTTGAGGAATGGGCCTTCCTAGATTTTGGGTGTTCTGCTGCATTTGGAGTGTTTAGAAGGTGGATACAGGAGGACTTCTGTGCTGTCCAAAACCTACGATATTGCATACATTATGGAGCCTGTGGAACGAGCACGAGGGACCAATCCAATGGAGGATAATTCTAGTGTCCCATGTCCTGTCAATCTGTCATCTGGTGAATCCCGTGTGAGTACTTATATATATACCGAAGATGATATACAGAAATTGTTATCTACTACCGGATGTGACATGTCCTTCTTAAGTTCACCCTCAGTTGATGTATTGAAGAGGAAGTATGAACAGGATATGAAACGTATGATCACAATCGAGCTACATCTTAATACTCTATTGGAATATTACAAAGTACAACGCATTCCAAGGGGGATGTGATCTAATTTAAGACCCACGTTTTTTCTCCATGATGAAGCTTTCTGTAAGAAGGTTGAATTAATCAGCAATAGATATGCATTTGAGGTGATCCTATTAAATGTTGAATATTTACAAAGAGAGCTGTCACTATTGAGATCAGGTGTGAGATTGTTGGAGGAACAAATTGAAGGTTTATTATCAGTGAGTGACTTTGCTAATTTCAAAGAAAAATTTTCCCAAAGGTTATTAAGACACAGAATGGAAATTGAAAGGTTAAAACGTGATAAATGGCATCGCGACTTGGAGGACTACCAACAAGGAAAGATCTATAATTGGCAAGGCCAACATAAGCAGAATATCCAAGGAAGGAGGGGATTTCGTAAGTTCGGACATGCTAAATTTGGTTATACAACAGCCAACTCGGATTCCACTGATGAGTCACTACAGTCGGATTTTTTAGAAGTTCAAAATCCCATAGGTGGTGCAAATCACGGAGGGGCGGTCGGAAGCACCATCGCCAACGCAAAAGGCAGAGGGAGGAAAGCTGCCTCCAAGCCCAATCACATGAGAGCCATGGAGGATCGACCCCACAGAGTGACTCGCAAGCACCCCCAGAATTAAACCAACAGGTGAACCTGGTTGTTAATATTTCCTCAATTACATTATCAGAGACAGAGGTAAAGTTATTGAATAGGGGACTGTCTTTCAGTCCTATCTCTCCATTTGACAGATTTCAATTTGAAATAGATTTACAAAATTTCTTTAGGAGGTTGCGTTTGAAGGCTTTTTTTCATGCTAACAATAATGATTGTAAGGATGTTGATGTATATAGTGAGACTATCTGTTTAAAAGATCTAGGTCTGAGATGCAAAAGTGATTTTTCTCCTCCTCACACTAATCATATTGTGGAAACGTACATTAAGTTAACTACTGATTTGTTACAGGATTTACATCTGAGGAATCTCCCAAGTAGACAAAATCTATCACGGGGAGAAAGGGAAGCCCTGAAAAAACTTATGAGTAATCACTCATTGGTGATTAAGCCGGCGGATAAGGGGGGGTGCAGTTGTTGTTATGGATAGGGCACAGTATGAGCAGGAGATTTATCGCCAATTAGGCGATTCAGATGTCTATATGACATTGACACGTGACCCTAAGTTCGATATAATGAGGGAGATTAATGTTGTTATTGACAGAGCCATATGTGAAAAGATTATTGATGTTAAAATGGGTAATTTTTTGAAGATCATTTCACCAGTGACCCCGGTTCTATATATCTTACCAAAGATACATAAAGATTTGGGTAACCCTCCGGGGAGACCCATAGTATCTGTAAGAGGCTCAGTATTTAGCAGCATTGCGATTTTCCTAGATAAAGTGCTACGTAATTTTGCAACCTCTGCCCCATCTTATATAAGGGATACGGCCGACTTTTTACTTAAATTACAGGGAGTTACTTTACCTAATAGAGATTTCTTTTTTGTCTCCTTTGATGTTGTGTCACTGTACACATCGATCGATCACTCAGTAGGACTGGAAGCTGTATCTGTGGCGCTCACCGGTGCAGGATGCGATCCGAGGTATTCACAGTTTGTACTCACCCTTCTGGAGATGGTCTTGAAGAAGAATTATTTCCTCTTCAATGACAAATTTTATCTCCAGAAGAGGGGCACTGCCATGGGGTCCAATGTGGCCCCCACTTATGCTAACATTTTTATGGCATCCCTTGAGGCAGACTGTGTTTATTCATCTTGTTACTCGGATCGTATCCTGTGCTGGTGGCGTTACATAGACGATATATTCTTGATCTGGACTGGCACATTGGTAGATTTAGACCTTTTTCATGATTACCTGAATAAGTGTAGATCAGGTCTACAGTTCACTAAAGTTGTATCACAAGATTCTTTACAATTTTTGGATGCTCTGGTATATATCCATGAGGGTTCTATTGAGACAGATTTGTTTGTGAAAAGCACTGACCGTAACAATCTGTTGGAGTATGGGAGTTCACACCCAAAACATATGATTAATACTTTACCATGGAGCCAATTATTGAGGGTGAGGAGAGTGGTCTCTGATGAGGAAAAATTAGATATCCGCATCCAGGAGATGTGTGAGAAATTTATAGCCAGAGGTTATCCAAAAGGTCTGTTGAGGAAACATCGTACACGACTAAAAGGGGTGGGTAGAGATGAGACTTTGAGACCTAAATTGAGACAGAAGACTAATCGAATTCCCTTTGTCACTACATATAGTGACTTGGGCAAGGAAATCTCAAGATGCCTAAGACAGGAATGGAGTCTTTTACAAAAAGGCTTTCCTGATATCCCTGAATTCTCTGAGACTCCTATGATGTCTTATCGTAGGAATAGAAATCTTCTGGACAGATTAGTTAAGTCGGATTGCTTTGTTGAAGGGGGGTTGAGACAAACATTTTTGGTGCCCCCTAGATTTGGTAATTTCCCTTGCTTGAATTGTTGCAACTGTAACAATCTCTTACGAGGTGATTCCTTTTCTCATCCCCATTCAGGACAAGTTATTAAATTACAGAGCAGATATACATGTCGTTCATCTTATGTAGTGTATATGATCACTTGTCCCTGTAGTTTAATTTATGTTGGGGAGACAACAATGGAGATACGAGAGCGCATCAATAAACATAAGAGCACGATTCGGAGACGTATGTTGGAATTGCCTGTGGCTAAACATTTTGTTGAGAAAGGTCACTCAATCTCACAATTGAGATTTAGAGTTATTGACCATGTTGCCCCCCTGAGAACAGGGGGTGATAGAGAAAAAATACTGAGGAGGAAGGAACTGAAGTGGATTTTCGAGTTAAAATCTTTACATCCACTAGGCTTGAATATTGAATTGAACAGTACTAAGACATGATTTCTGTTTTCTTCATAGGTATATATTTAGTGTAAATTGTTACTATTTATTGTATAAGGGTTTTTATAGTGGTTACTAATAAATATTGTTTTATGTATTTTAGGTAGAACGGACCAATCGGGATCTTGGATCAATCTCCTATTAATATATCTTTTCTCAATGATTATGCCTCATTATAGCCTTAATTATTAATTGTGATTTATGGGTTGCTAGAATAGGGTGTATGTAAATTCCTGAGCAATTGACTTGCTTTATTAGGTGTTCACCTGCGGAGGGAGACTCATTGGGTCCGGCTGAAAGGTGATCATTCATTTAGCTGTCAGCTCGTGGTTAGGGAACACCGCTCACATTAATTGAAGTTTTCTATTGTGTGGTGTAGTTGTGTCCCAGTACAAATTCATAGGGATAGAGGCAGTCGCTAGAGATGGGCTGACACATTGTTACATCTCCTCCCCCTAGCTGACAGCTATTCTGCATGATGACGTAGTGCGCTGTCAGTGTGGGGATTGAGTATGCGCAGTCTAGATATGGGCAACGGACACGCGCAGTGCGTGTTACATCCATTTCCGCCCGGTTAGTAGGACAGAGTATGCGCGGTGATTAAATAATGACTTGCGCACTGAGAAGAGTAGGACGCTTAGGAGATGTGATCGGTGCTCTCGTTGGTCCGGTATATTTTAAAGTTTATAAGTATAAAATTCATTGGTGTATATTTAAGTCAATCACTATGTGGGTATGATGATTGGTGTGTTAGTTAGTATTATACTTACGTCCGTCACCTTAATCAATCATGTGATACTATTGGTTTAGACCATTCTTTGATACCACCCATTATATTTAAATATGTTTGTATTTGACACTTGCATTATGCTTGACAAAGACCCGTGTGTGGGTCGAAACGTTGCAGTTTGTACTCCGGATTCTGAATAAAGAAAACACTTATGCTGACGCCCGCCTGCTATTTTCTGTGAAAACTTCTTTGAGGAATGGGCCTTCCTCTATTTTGGGTGTTCGGCTGCATTTGGAGTGTTTAGAAGGTGGATACAGGAGGACTTCTGTGCTGTCCAAAACCTACTTTTTTGTCTACCCTGTGTCAGTCACTGCACTGGTTGCCCATCCAGTACAGGATACAGTATAAGCTCAGCACTCTCACCCATAAAGCTCTCCACAGCGCTGCTCCTCCCTACATCTCCTCCCTAGTCTCTGTCTACCGCCCTACCCGTGCTCTCCGCTCTGCTGATGATATCAGATTACATTCCTCAATCATCCGAACCTCCCATGCCCGCCTACAAGATTTCACACGTGCGGCACCAATTCTCTGGAATATGCTACCGCGGGTGATCAGGCACATTCACAACCCTCACAGTTTTAAGAGGGCCCTGAAAATACATCTTCTCACTCTGGCCTACCAAGATCCCTAATTGCCATCACACACATCTGTCACTCCCTGCACTTGGGCACTCACAGGCACTTATCTGTATATAGATGTACAGTCTGGGTGGCAGGTTCATCCATTTTTCATGTAAACCACCCCCTATTTATGAAACATGGCCGGACCATTGTAAACTTGGCACTTCTTACCGTATGTTTCACCCATACACCCTAATAGATTGTAAGCTCTCACGAGCAGGGCCCTCACACCTTGTGTCTCATTTGTAAGTACTTTTAATGTCTAATGACTGTATGTTTACCCTTGAAGTTGTAAAGTGCTGCGGAATATGTTGGCGCTATAGAAATAAAGATTATTATTATTATTATTATTAACTACCACAGGGTCCTTTCGTTGCGGACATAATGTCTGTATAACCTGCAATTTTGTGGATACTAAAGATACATTCACCTCCTATGTTACCAGTAAAAGTTACAAAATACGACAATACATAAATTGTAACATTAAAAATGTAGTTTACTTGATCTCATGCACTAGTTGTTGCAAACAATATGTCGGCTGTAAATCCACTACCCTCAAAACAAGGATTAGCGACATATATCTGATGCCAAAAGAACGCAATGGCTAACTAATATGTCGAAATCACAGAAAATTTAAATAGCAAACGATGGAATTTGTGAAAATTAGAATCACTGCGGCCAAAAACAAATTCCTATTCTAAAATATAACTGTTAATAAATCATTTAAAATATCCTACTATCTACCTTACAGCTACTATCTCTAACTATTACCTAACCTACCCCTAAATAAGATCAGGTGTTCGTCCCGAAAAGGACGTCCCGATCACCGATGGCTGACCCTAATAACTATCCCACCTCAATAAATGTCTATAGATAATGTACTCAAAATAAGGTAAGGGATATGTACCCTCCTGAGGAGGACAAATAACAAAATGAGGGTCAATAGTACCAGGTGAATAACAGGCCGACAACATCAAGGAAAAGCTACAAAAATATGGACTCCTATAATGAAAACAGCACTTATCCACTACTTCTTACTGGATGGTATATAGTGAAAGTAAAGTGCTGAACTCCATATAAGACGATTCCTTGGAAACAGATATCCACTGTATATAACTATACACCCAATACAACTCATATAGGTATGCTAGGAAAACATATTCAGGATAGATACAACCTTAATTCCATGGTTTCCCTTCTTAAACCCCAACGCGTTTCCCCCTCAACAATGACACGAGGGTTCATCAGGGGGATAAATGAGAGATGTCCTGCTCGGTAATAGATGATAACCAGATGGCTGCAGGCCTGCAGGACCTATTACCGAGCAGGACATCTCTCATTTATCCCCCTGATGAACCCTCGTGTCATTGTTGAGGGGGACACGCGTCGGGGTTTAAGAAGGGAAACCATGGAATTAAGGTTGTATCTATCCTGAATATGTTTTCCTAGCATACCTATATGAGTTGTATTGGGTGTATAGTTATATACAGTGGATATCTGTTTCCAAGGAATCGTCTTATATGGAGTTCAGCACTTTACTTTCACTATATACCATCCAGTAAGAAGTAGTGGATAAGTGCTGTTTTCATTATAGGAGTCCATATTTTTGTAGCTTTTCCTTGATGTTGTCTGCCTGTTATTCACCTGGTACTATTGACCCTCATTTTGTTATCTGTCCTCCTCAGGAGGGTACATATCCCTTACCTTATTTTGAGTACATTATCTATATACATCTATTGAGGTGGGATAGTTACTAGGGTCAGCCATCGGTGATCGGGACGTCCTTTTCGGGACGAACACCTGATCTTATTTAGGGGTAGGTTAGGTATTAGTTAGAGATAGTAGCTGTAAGGTAGATAGTAGGATATTTTAAATGATTTATTAAAAGTTATATTTTAGAATAGGAATTTGTTTTTGGCCGCAGTGATTCTAACTACTATGTCGGCAGTATCCAAGCACTTTATAGACATGCATGCAGGAGATCTACATTCCCTTCGCTGTTCTGGGATAGAAAAAGTCACTCTTGATAATAGAAAGGGCAACATACGAGAAAAATTACTTAACTGTGAAGCCAAATGGATATTTACACTCAAAACTAGACAACCCCAAGGCTTGAATGTCAAATATGACATCCTTTGCCACTATTAATGGATCCTATTTTGGCTTCTTATGTTATAATGTTATAATTCTAAAAGTTTCCTTATAATATTATAATATTACGTAGGCTATTTGAGCAAGATTTTCCCCTATATCTCAGCTTTTATATTATTTGTGTATTTTGCTATTTTTTTCTTAACATTGTTTTTAAGGGGTTAAAACTGTTAAGACAACGCCCGGTCCCTATTTAAATGCTGACCGGATGTTACGAGCTAGACCTGGAATAAGGTGTGCATCACCGAAACGCGACGGTCCATGCTTGAGGAACATCCAGCCGCACACTGTTGAGTATGGTCAGTGGTATGCTGCACTCTGTGGAACTTCCAACCAATTGAATATATGGTAATTTTTTAACGCTGTTTTCAATAAAAAGTTATTTGCATTTTTTAACCTACACTGGCTTGCCATCCTATGTCCACCCTATCACCACTAATGGGACGCTGTTTACTTGCTTTTTTCTAGATGTCCCCAATAGGTCAACGAGGGCTGTCTGAAAATCCTGCATTCTACTGTCAAGTGGGTTGGAGGAAATTACTGATCAAGGCGGGTGAGGCTGTAAACATGGATCACGCAGGTTCAGCTGGCAGGGCCGGACTTACAGTGGGTGTGGTGAGAGCAAGGGCTGGTGTCTGTCATCTATTAACACGCAGGTTCAGTTAGCAGGGCCCGAGTTACAGCGGGTGTGATGAGAGCCAGGGCTGGTGTTCGTCATCTATTAACACGCAGGTTCAGCTAACAGGGCCCGAGTTACAGTGGGTGCGGTGAGAGCCCAGGCTGGCGTCCGTCATCTATTAACACGGTAAAAATTCCCTTATGACTTAGCAACGAAAACAGTCGTGATGAAGCAGAGTGCATTAGCGGAAGTGTGAGCTAAAACCTCCAGCCTTCCTCAGTACACAGTCAAGACCTGGGTAGCGCTTGAGAAATTTCTGCCTCTACGAGAGCGCTTGCCCCTCTGTATGAGTATGGACAAATTGAGCTTCACTTGAAAATGCTGGTGGTTGACGCTCCTGTTTCACCCAGCTGCCCTTTTTCTTGGCATTCTTTTTCTCATTTTACTCAACGTGTTGGAGGAAATTGTCTCTGTTCTTGGGGTGGCGAATGTGCTCCATACACCATGTCCTCTATATAACCTACATCTGTTGAAGTCTTCCTGTACCTCCCTTGTACAATTCAGAGGAATATTTGTATCAGCTATTTTGTACATGCAATTTTTTTAGTAGTTTAATTCTAGAAAACACATTTTTAAAATAGGATGGAATCCCACCCTGTCTTTTTTTCTCTTTTTTTTTTTTATTGTAATAAACGAGTTGTCTCACTACAGGGATTGCTAGCTATGTTAAAAATCTTGCAAAAACAAGTCATTTTGCAATATGTGTTCATTAACAGTGTTGTACCTATTCCTGTTTTTGACAGCACCATGCCCCATAAATTTCGAAACATCACCCTGAACCACTGTTGAAAATTGTGAAGAACAAATGTCTGTTAGAAAACACATTTTTTTAGAATAGGAACTGTAGTATAGCTGCATTTCACAGCAACATGCCCCATAAATTCAAAACATTACCCTTTGGCCACTCTTGACAATTGTGAAGGACTTATGTCTGTTTGAAACCCCATTTTTTTAAAATAGGACCTGTAGTATAGCTGCATTTTACAGCAGCATGACCCAAAAAAACTATAAAAATGACTTCTCAGCCACTGTTAAAAATTGTGAGGGAGAAATGCCATTTAGAAGCCACATTTCTGTTCCAAAGGACCATGATTATAGCTGTATCTCACAGCACCATTACCCAAAACCATTGACAATGCGAAAAATTCTAAATATGAAGTGAGTAAATGGAATACAGTTTTTTCATGAAACCTTGTACAATTGGTGTCTTTTAATGTCTCCTCACCGTTAAACCAGCAAAATGACCTTTTGGGAACTGAGAATAAAAATTGCAGTAAGAAATGATCATTTTAAAAAAAAGTTTTCAAGAGGATCATTTCTTTTGGAAGAGGAATGTGAAGTAGACCGGCAACTAATCGGTGACCTCGGCAATTGGGGCCACAACATCATCAGAGATCCACGCCTGATTCATCTTGATGAAAGTCAAACGATCCACATTATTTGTGGAAAGCCGGATGCGTTTGTCTGTAATGACTCCTCCAGCTGTGCTGAAGGTCCGCTCAGATATGACGCTGGCTGCTGGGCAGGACAACACCTCCATGACGTGGCCAGAGAGCTCGGGCCATTCATCCATTTTGGATACCCAGAAGTCGGTTGGGTCCGGAACATATCCAAAAACATCGGTGTTGAGACGCAGATAATCGTGTACCATGATCTTAAGCCGGTTTCTGTGTGTTGTATGTGTGCCCTGCATTACATGCGTTGGTGAGGTGGTAAATAAAGATTGCCAGAGGTCACCCATTAGGCTTCTGCCACAATGCTTGCTGCTGCTATAGCCGCTGCGGCTACTTGACACTCTGCTGCTGTCACGTTGCTGACGCTGTTCCACCGTGACATTTGAAGAATGTGAAGCAGAAGCAACAGATGTCTCCAGTTGATCAATCAGCACGGTCTCCAATTCCTGCATTTTACTCTCTATTTGGGTGGGTGGAAGAAAAGGGCTGAGTTTTGCTTAGTACCGGGGATCGAGGAGTGTGGCCACCCAATAACTGTTGTTCATTTTGATGGCCTTAATGAGGATCATGTTGCAGGAAATGGAGCATCCAAGCACTCATGTGAGAGATGGAGCCTTGATTTCCCAAGACTCTGGGTCAAGGGGCACTAGCAAACTGATCTTCCTCATCTTCCTCCTCCACCTCAAATCCGTGCCAACCTCTTTCCAAGTCAGGGACATCGGTAACATCGGTGTCCAGGAATACCTCCTCCTCCTCCACTTCCTCCGGCACAGATTAAACACAGCCCTGACTTACCTCAGATGATGCACCCTGAAAGCTGAGACACCGCTTTGCACTAGCCCTGGATGCCGAACCACTGCCTAATGAAGACCGATAAAGTTATGAAACTGTCGGGCCTTCTGGATTCGACGGAGAGAAAGGCTCCATGTCCTCATCTGTGTCCGTCTCCTCCTCCGTCACTGGTGGGACTTGCTGTTTCAGAGTGTCCAACGATCGTTCCAGAACTAAGATCACCACAATGCTCATGCTGACAAGGGCATTGTCTGCACTTACCATTTTGGTGGCTTCTTCAACACTGGCAAGGATGGTGCAGAGCTCTTTCACCTGCCTCCCTTCTCAGTGGCTCAATACCCCGGGGTCCGCACCGCTGCTTGTCAGGCCATGTGTCACTTTGTACTGCGTAATGGCATTGCGCTGCTGCCACAATCGCTGGAGCATGTGGAGGGTGGAATTCCAGCATGTTGCCACGTCAACAATGAGACGGTTGACTTGGAGGCCGAGCTGACGCTGCAACACAGCCAGGCGGGAAAAAGCAGGGTGCGAACGGTGGAAGTGTGAGCTCAGACCTCGAGCCTTCCTCAGCAGGCAGTCCAGACCCGGGTAGCGCTTTAGAAATTTCTGGACGACAAGGTTCATGACGTGTGCCAGGCAAGAAATGTGCTCCAGCCTACCGATCTTAAGGGTGGCCAGGAGATATCGACTGTTACTGCACACCACCTTGCCTGGCACAAGGTTCTTGTCACCCAGCCAGCGCTCAGCCTCGTTTCGAAGAGCCGTCCACAGCTCCTGACCTGGGTGTTGACGGTCTCCAAGACAGATTAATTTCAACACGGCCTGGTTTCTATGGGCACGTAATGCTACCTTGGGGGAAAGAACCTTGCACCATCCCTGCGGTTTTGAAGAGCGTGCGCAGAGCCTGAGAGCCACCGTTACCACCAGAGACATCCACCAAGCTCACACAGTGAGCTGTCACAGAGATATACCAGACTTGGCTGTGCTTATTAGTCCAGTTATCGGTGATGAGATGGACTTTGCCAGACACAAATGCAGACAGCGCTCTTGAAATTTTAGATGACACGTAGCTGGCCAGGGCAGGGATGGTTATCCTGGAAAATAAATGCCTGCTGGGCATCTGGTATTGGGGGCAGGCAAGGGCCATGACGTGGCGGAACCCATCTGTGTCCACCAGACGGAAAGGCAACATTTCCACAGCCAAAAGCCTGGCAATGCCGACAATCAGGCTTTTGGCTTTGGGATGGTTTGGGTTAAAGTTTTTCTTCTGCTCCCAAACCTGGTAGACAGAAAACTGGCTGCTAGACTGGCCGCTGTACGGCATGCAGGTCGTCAAACTGGTGGAAGGAGAAGGGGTAGGATGGGTCTCTGGTGGTGCTGGTGTTACTTGGGTGATGGTGGAGGCTGAAGCGGAGGCTGATCCTTGATTATGACTCTGAGAGACATGGGCAGCTGAGGAACGCTTGGTCGTGGCAGAGGAGGAGGAGGCGGAGACAGAGGGTGTGACAGTGGTTGGAGGCCCGGTATCAGTGTGCCCTTTTTTGGCCAAGTGTTCCCTCGATTTCAACTCATACATTCACTGTATGTGACTCCGGAGCGCACACAGGTGAAGAGATACCACTGCGGCGCAGATAGCAAGCTCTCCCTGCTCCGCAGTGGACTCCGGGCGGCCGCAGATTCGCGGCTGTCCGGAGTTTCCGGCACAGGCAGCGTGTGTCATCACGCTGCGTGCGTGGCCTGATGACATCACCCGCCTGTGCCGAGAAGACTGAGGAGAGCGCACGGGAGGCCGGACAGTGAGAAGGCGGAGCGGCGAGGGAGACGGAGCAGCGGGGAGCCAGGTAAGTGGGTTTTTTTGTTTTAAAAACGTGCCTATACCTGCCTATATCTGCCTAGGGGGACCTATACCTGGCTATAACCTACCTATACCTGGCTATAACCTACCTATACCTGGCTGTAACCTACCTATACCTGGCTGTAACCTACCTAGGGGGACTCATACCTGCCTATAGCCTGCCTAGGGGGACCTATACCTGCCTATAACCTACCTAGGGGGACTTATACATGCCTATAGCCTGCCTAGGGGGACCTATATCTGCCATTAACCTCCCTAGGGGGACCTATACATGCCTATAAAGACCTATCGCCGGCCTAGGTAGGGGGACCTATAACCTGTCTAGGGGGACCTATACCTGCCTATAACCTGCCTATGGGGGCAATTACCTGCCTGTAGCCTGCCTATGGGGACATATAGCTGCCTATACCTGCGTATAAATACCTATACCTGCCTAGAACCTGCCTATGGCGGACATGAAACTGCCTATACATGCCTATAACCTGCCTATAGGGGACATTAAACTGTCTATACCAGCCTATGTGGGACATTAAACTGCCTATAACGGCCTATGGGGGACATTAAACTGCCTATACCAGCCTATATCTGCCTGTGGGGGACATTAAACTGCCTATGTAATTTTATTGGTATCTATTTTTATTTTTAAAATTCACCAGTAGCCGCTGCGTTTTCCACCCTAGGCTTATACTCGACTCAATAAGCTTTCCCGGCTTTTGTGGCAAAAGTAGGGGCCTCGGCTTATACTCGGGTCGGCTTATACTCGAGTATATACGGTATTTAAAAGTTATACGGATAAGTAAAGGTGGTTTTTGCACCAATGAAATACACCAACAGTTACTAGAAAATTTCTGTATCCTAATGTAAGTACAAGGTGGCTCTTTGAACAAAACTGGGCTGCACCAAAGTGAAATACAGCTATTTAAAAGTTATACGGATAAGAAAAGGTGGTTTTTGCACCAATGAAATACACCAGCAGTTACTATTTCTGCATCCAAATTTAAGTACAAGCTGGCTCTTTGAACAAATCTGGGCTGCGCCAAAGTGAAGTACAGCTATTTAAAAGTTATACGGGGCGTGGCCTGAGCCTGCATGGAGACAGTCACAGGATAGAAGAGCTCTGTGAGGGATCTACATTTGCGGCCCAACTAAGCCCACAGACTGCGGCTATTTCTCACCCTAAAGGGAGCAGAGACCCTGGAGAGGACCTAGGGAAACCGGGGGATCATTCGGTGCACAGGCTCCGTCGCTATCGGCCTGAACGGCATCTCAGGCAAGCTGAGGGACTGTGCGGCCTCCATCTTAGGCATCCCTCCAGCCGGAGCAGCTGCTGCGGATACCCGAAGCCAGACCTTCTGACGGGACCAGCGTTATTTAACTCGGCGCTTCTGCACAGAGCCGACCCACTCACTGATCATCGCCAGCACTGAGGTGAGCAGAACAAGCGCCCTGCCCGGGGGTATAGAAGAAGCATAAAGAGCCAACCCTTCCCGCGCTAAGTGTAATGGTGGCGGGAGAGTGAGGGAGAGGGGGGTGTCGCTCTCAAGCTCCCCTGGCAACCTCAATGTGCAGCAGTGTGGACTAATTTCCTGAATCTCATAGAGTGGCAGCATCACACCGAACTCTGACAATTCCACCCTCCTGGAAATCACAGAGAAACGCTATTCATTAACTAATTATTACCAGGGTAGCTGTCCTTGTTCACAGAACTGTTCAGCCAAACCAAAGCGCAGCCACTGGGAAGAGATATAATCACTTGCATCTTTAGGAGATCTCTGCCCTTTGATTCTAACAGCTCAACCTGCTCACAGGGTTTCATAGCCCTGTTGCTCAAAACGCCTCTCCAGCGCAAATGTCCTTCCCTAGGCTATTATACACCTGCTTTTGAGCCCGACGGTCACACTTTGTCACAGTACCAAGCAAAATAAGTATCCTATTCCTATAGACTGAGACTATCACCTGACTCTACAATCTGTATCAAGAATTCACTTTTCTGATGAAATCCCACCTTCTATTTAAAACATTCTTCCAAAATACTGTGCAGCTTTCAGAAGGTGGCACAACAATATATATTATAAGAGATCCTTATCACCTCCCTGCTGGATGGAGATTGCCTTTTCACCAAAATCCATAGCAATTCTCACAACGCTGCATTATTAGTAGCTGACGCTGAATAGAATCTACACTGAAATAAGATCATCTGCTTTCCCTAGGCCCTGGAGTAATAACTGCATCCACAGTGGATCATACAATTTCACAACTTGAGATCTAGTTTTGTGTCAGTTGCATCCTACATATTTACCTCCCGGAGATACCCTCTCAGTGTGAGTGCACCTCCTTTAGGTATTGCATACCCATTTAACAACAAACCTGCTGGCCTAATAATCGAACCTATAACCCAAGCAGAACGCCTGGTTTACAGCCTTATCCTGACCACTCTATTTACAAGTCACTAGAACTCCGCTTCTCAGCTCTAACCCTCTCGGCCTGGTCCTTTTATCTGTGTTCTCAGAACTGTAACCCTGCAATAGGTCCCTAATAGTCCTACTCTATTAATCTGTCCAGCCCAACATTCTTTGAGGGAAAAGCTAGTAACATCAAAAAAACGTAATCCTCGGATATACTCACTGGTGCAGTAACTGCTACACCGCACCCTATCAAGTGGGACCCCACACACGCAAGCACCACAACTCCACCTGAACCCGCTTCCCTCGAGCTCTCATCCCCCAAACGTGGAGCAATTCTTCCTTCCATCAACCCAAATGGGTGGTAATTCAAAACGAAACCCTAAGCCTACAAAGCTTACAGAATTTTTCAATACCCCAACGACCCGATCTCAAGATAAAGAAGCTCGCTCACAATATTCAGCCTCTTCTCCAGCTTCATCCAGACAAGACTCAGTAGACATGGAACTTCGGGAGCCGTCGGGAACAGCGGGCATCACAGAACAGGCTCTGCACCGCATGTTTACATCTTTCCGCGAATCCCTCCAAGAGGATATTAAGCAGATGATGGGGGACTTTAGATCTGACATACAAGCGCTGGTCTGCAGAACCGACCACGTAGAAAAGAAAATGGCAGAGTTCGCCAAATCCCACAATGCGTTGATAGACGCTAACACGGTCTTAGAAGAGGAGGTTCACCGCCTGGCAGCCAAAGTTTTAGATCTTGAAGACCGTTCTAGACGTAATAACATCAGACTGCGAGGGGTCCCGGAATCCGTGATACAAGAGTCTCTCCCACAATTTCTTACGGACATGATGGCTGCGGTTTTGCCGGACGCTTCAAATCTAGATCTTACACTGGACAGGATCCACCGCCTTCCAAAACCTAGACACCTGCCTCCAGCTGTCCCCCGTGACGTCATCGCTAAAATTCATTTCTTCCACGTCAAAGAAAATTTTCTAAAAGCAATCCGTGGTCGTCCCGACTTACCTGAGAGGTTCCGAAATATCTCCATTTTTCCAGATTTATCAGCTGGGACAATGTTGAAACGCAAAGAATTCGCCCCGGTGACTAAAGGGGGCTCCCTGAAAATAATATCAACTTTTCCCTTTGGGGGTTTTCCATAAAGCTAATTTATTAGTGTTGGCGTTTTTTTTCGACAAAATTGAAAATCGGCAAGGTTTTTTGGGGATCAAATTTTCCAGGGGTCATCGATAATTAAAGGGTTTAAAAACTGAGCATATCTATTTAAATCGCGCCTTTTTTGGCGCTTCCTGTAATTTTTGGGGGCCAGCAAATCAGATTATAGAATAGGGGCAGGGATGAGATGTTGTTGGGGACTCATGACTGGGATGTGTATGGTTTTCGAATTTGGGGGGGAAAAAAACACTTTACCCTTTGTTTTTACATTGAACCCCGCGTTTTCCTGTTTCAGCCTCAGGGGGTTTTTCAGCGTCTTAGGGAAAGGAAAGTGCGCCCCTGCCCGTGGGCCCCCAAACTCAGCGAAATTAGTTTTTTCGCCCAAAAAACCCCCCCTCGATTTTTTAGCTGTGATCCTTCCAAATTTTGTTATATTAGAGAATTTTGGGAAAATTTTATGTATTAGAGAGAATTTTAAAGCAGCATCTAAACCCGGGGTAAAGTCACGGCCCGGGGGGAGCGGGGGGGGGGGGGCCCCCGCCGGGCGGAAAACAGACAAGCTCTATCTTAAAAAAAACATTTTTTTTAAAATTCACCAAAACTTAGTGTAGATAAAAGTAGTTTAAAAATCTTTATTATTAAAAAGGGTTTCTTAATTAAGGGATTTCCCGGATATGGGGAGTTGAACTTATATGGATAAACTTTATTTTTTAGTTTAATGGGAGGTTTTCTTTTTTAGCTGCAAAACTCCCTTTTATTATTTATTTTAAAAATTTTTAGATAGGGGGTTTTCCAAATTTTTCCCCCTTACACCTTTTGACTGGGTTTTTTATTTTAAAATTGCAAATTAAAAAACCCAAACCGCAATCTTGTAGTCAGGCCCTCAGCACAGGTTTTTTTGGGTTTCCCAAAAATACCGGTATCGTTTCGAAAACATCCAGTTACGTTTTTTTTTTGACTTTGCGCCCCCCAGTTTCTGTTCAATTGACGCAGGGATCTACGTAAATCTTAAAAAAGAATTCTTTTTTCACCACAGGTGAATTGAAAAAGGGGCAAAAAATACAGTTTATTATTTCAAAAAAATAACAGTTTTCGTGTTTTTTGCTTTTTCGGGATCCAGTAAGTTTCATTACGCGCATCTAGGGAAAAAACTTTTAAAAAAAGCAATTCTATATTCCCCCCCACAGGTTTAAAATTTAAAGGTGCAAAAAAATTTCAGTTTATTATATCAAAACATAACAGTTACGTGTTTTTTGACTTTTTCCCCACCCAGTATGTTCA